>PVLC010007343.1:0-32843 GCA_004027655.1 Graphiurus murinus | reverse complement strand
AAGCAAATACATTTTATCTTAGTCTATTTGTGCTACTATAACAAAATACTACAGACCACCTGATTTATTACAGGCAGTCTGTAGTTTGTTTCTTGCCATTCTAGAGACTGAGAAATGTGTCTAATAGGGTCTCCTATCAGCAGGGAAGAATTCAGTGGGGAAGAATGCTATGTCCTACATAGCGGGAGGAGACCTGCCTTTGTTAAGCCATTTCTGTTTTCTTTTCTTTTTTTCCTTTTTTTTTTTGTGTGTATGTGTGTGTTTGTGGTGCTGGAGAGAACTCAGGGGTGTTCTACTTCTGACCTAGACCTCCCAGCCTTATTTTTATTTTAATTATGAAAAAAGTCTCATTCAGCTGTTGAGGGTCTCATTAAGTTGCTAAGATTGGCCTTGAACTTGGGATCTTCCTGTCTCAATCTCCTAAGTATTGGGATTATAGATGTGTACCAAACCAGACTAACCAGCTCTTTTATAAGGGTACCGAGTCCTATTTACAAGTGAGGAGCCCTCATACTCTCATCACTTTTCAAAGTGTCTACTTAATACTGTTACATTAGTCATTCAGTTCCAAAACCTGAATTTGGGAGCAGACATGCTCAAATCATAGCACATTTCTATTGCAATAAGAGGCTCCTGGCTTGAATCCTTTTTCAATACAATGCAAAGTAGTGTTTCACCTGAATAGGATACATTACTTACACAGAGAGTATTCACATACTTTATTTCATACATAGAACAGAAAACACCTGAGCACAAAGTTCAGAGAAAGCCATGTTTTAACATTTCCCTGGGGCTCTTCATTACTTCATGGGAGAGTCCACTGAAAACACAACACAGAGGTACAGAGAGAGAAGGAGAGAGAAAACACAGAGAGAGAGAGAGAGAGAGAGAGAGAGAGAGAGAGAGAGAATCACAAACAACAACTCCACAGAGCGCGCCATCTCCTTCACCCAGATGTTCTTAGGATGTGTCAGTTGGTCATGGTTCACAGCACTGCAAATGAAGACAATGTGGTCATATGTCCTGAGCAGATAAAATTCTTCTCATTCGAAATGTCCTTGGATGATTTAAGGTTTGTGTAAATACACAAATCACATTCTCAAAAACAGCTTTCCCAGTGCATGGGTATAACAACATGAAAAAAAATTCTGCTTCCAGTCAGTGTTCGAAGTGGCAAGGGCAAATGAGAATCATGGGAACTGCTGGGGTCTAGTAACAATTTAGAAACTTAACATTATATATGCTGAGGAAAGTGAGTGTGATTATTATCTCAGAGGACATTAATACAACCAGAAAACTCAGAGATGGAGGAACCCAAACAATGTGGGGAAGGGGGTGGACCAAAGCATTTTAATACAGTTTCCTTTGAAATCAAGTGAATAAATCTAGGGTAAAATTACCTATCTCTTTGGAACAATTCTGTATAATACAGTTGCTGTAAAATGACCATAAGCTTTGAATTTTTAACCCCGTGTCTATCGATATAGGCTATTTCTACTATGTAAATATTCAGAGAGACACAGCACACCAAAACCAAACAGGTTTCCAACCTCCATCTCACATCTCACCATCTATTGCCTGAAAATTCCCCTCCAATTATGCTGATCCCAACCACCCTCCTCACCCTCGTGCTCCCAGAAGTTCCTTCTCCTCTCTAAAGGCTGTGGTCAAGATATGACTTCTCTTGCTACCCCCAAACACACTGACACCATTCTCTGCAAACCTACAGCACTTTGCAAGATGCCAAATAGCCCATTAAATGATGCGATGATTTTTCTATCCACCTTGGGAGGGAGCAGATTTTCCTGGAGGGTTCTCTATTCCCAGTAGCTCTACCTCCTTGCAGCTACTGTCTCCATCTATCTAAATCCTGACCTTAAATTCAATTTCCAAATACATGTTGCCCAAGAAACCTGGCCCGAATCTCTGGCTTGATTCAGATGCCGCTCTTCAGTGCTGCACAAATCTCTATCACAGCATTTGAAAGATGTGCCAAAATAGTCATTTGCCTGCAATCATTAGAGTGTAGTCATCTCTCTCCTTGTACAGGATCATACTACACCTTGTAGCTGTGACATCTAACATTGTGTGTATTACATTAATGATTAAATGAATGCTTTATTTCTCTACCATACTTAATGCATTCTGCTATCATTCTTTTGGGGAAAAGCAGTAGCTAGGAAAAACTGTCAATGCTGCAGTGACAGTTGTCTTTGGTTAGTCATCTGTATTGCCTGTGCACATGACAATAATAGGAATTATTTTATAACTGAAAGAAGTCTCAGAAGTCATCTATAATAATCAATCCCACTGTATAAAAGTACAAAAGTAATATATCGGTGACTCAGGAACACTGATAACTCTACATGTTCAAAACCAGACTCAGCATTTTTTTAATTG
This sequence comes from Graphiurus murinus, assembly GCA_004027655.1. Classification (NCBI taxonomy): domain Eukaryota; kingdom Metazoa; phylum Chordata; class Mammalia; order Rodentia; family Gliridae; genus Graphiurus; species Graphiurus murinus. The sequence goes on along the minus strand of PVLC010007343.1, from coordinate 30,443 downwards.
AATATGCTTCCATTTTCTGTATTATTAGGGATATTTTTCAGTGCTGACCCGTGATGATTAGTTTAAAATATCAACTTGGGAACTGGGTGTGGTGGCGCCCTCGGCAACTTAGTGAGACCCTTTTTCAAAATAAAGAATTTTTAAAAAAAATAGAGCTGGGGTTGTAGCTTGGAGGTAGAATGCCCCTGGATTCAATCTCCAGTACTGAAAAAAAAAAAAAAAAAAAAAAGAGTCAACTTGGCTAGGCTATAGTCCCCTCTTATTCAAGTACTAATCTAGGTATTGCTTTACAGAAATAATTACCATCTGCATCAACTGACTTTAAGCAAAAGAGATTATCTTCAATAATCTTGAGGGCTTGAGGGGACCTCACCTAATCAACTGAAAGACCTCAAGAGCAAAACTAAGGTTTCTCCTAGACAGAAAAAAAATCACATGTGACTGTTGCTTCTGCTCATGCCAGAGAGCTTCCAGTCTGGCCTTCCTGAGGGCCTGCCTTATGGATATAAAATTTGCCTAACCAGTCCCCACAATAGCATAAGCAAATTTCTTGCCATAGATTGGTAGACAGGTGATTGACAGAAGCTAGAATCTTACTATATCTGCTTTCCTGGGAGAACCCTGACCACCCATCCATCTTTCTTCATTTTATCTCTTTCTTTCTCTCTTTCTTTGTTTCTTTCTTTGTTTCTTTCTTTCTTCCCTTCTTTCCTCCTCTTTCTTGTATACTTTTATTGGTGCATTATAATTATGCATAATAGTGACATTCAAAGTGATACATTTCTCCATGCACACACCACTTGGCATACTTCTTTTCAGGATATCTATCCTCATCCACAGGTCCATTTGGGTGGACACTAAAACATATAGCCCACCCCCAGCTTTCTTCAGCTACTATTACGTAGATTTAGGTTCCAGGCACAAAATCAGCTCTCTGTAGGCTGGCGGGCATCCTCATTTATTTGAACTTTCTTCAAAAGGATAAAAGAGACCAATCTATTTTTTTCTCCTAGACATTTTGAATTGTAACATTCACAGATGACTAAGGGCCAGAGTGATTGCTGGAGGACTAAATACACAAACAAGTCCAGTTATGGAGAACAGAGAGAAGTATAAAGAAAGGCAGAAAAAACAGGGAAGAGGAAAAAAAGGAAGGGAGAGAAGATGGGGAAAAAAGAGAGGTTTAGTACCTAGTACCTTGTCCCTATTGGTCTTTAGCTGCAGTTCTAATTGTGCTATTCTTTGCCACAGGTTCTTGAAATGCCTCTCTTCATCACAACTTATGGCCAAACTACCTTGGCTCAAAGCCATAATATACATCAAATCCTCTCTAATCCCTTTCATCTAGTTAGTCGGCAATTTCAATAAAATCCATAAACCTCACATGTGTATATTCAGCTCTAGTCCCTAAGTTATTGATGCAAACCTTCCTTGGATCTAACCCAGACTACAAAATAGCCTCTGAGCCTTACCACATCGGATTTCTCTATTCCCTAACCCATACTACCTAAAAAAAAAAAAAAAACCTGGATTCCTTCTATTCTATGAACACTTTCTGCAGTTTAACATTTCTATGCTCTTTCTTCCCTTCACTGCCTGCTGTGATTTGCATACAGTCCCTCCCCACCAAAAGTCCTGTGTTGGTAGCTTGAGCCTCAGTGGGTGGTGTTGAGGTGGAGGACCCTTAAAAGGTGAGACAAGGTGGAAGCTCAGAAGGGATGCACGCCAGTCTCATGCAGTGAGTGACTGTTATAAAGTGAGTCTGCCCCACATGCTTCCTCTGCTCTGCAGGCAGTGGGTTCCCTTCTGGTTTCTCCACCATGAGCTGACACAGCCAGGGTCTCTTCACCAATATGCCAGTGCCATGTTGTGGAGACCCTCCAGCCACCAGAATTCTGAGTCAAATAAATCACTTATTTTAAAATAAGCTTTAAAAATATGCCTGTTGTAAGCCGGGCGTGGTGGCCCACACTTGTAATCCCAGCATTTGGGAGGCTGAGAGCAGAGGATCAGGGTTCGCAGCCAGCCTCAGCTACCTAGTGAGGCACTCCGCAACTTAGTGAGACCCTGTTTCAAAATAAAGAATAAAAAATAGGGCTGGGGGTATAGCTCCGAGGTAGAATGCCCCTGGGTTCAATCCCCAGTACCGCAAAAAAAAAAAAAAAAAAAAAAAAAAAAAAAAAAAAAAAAAAAAAAAAAAAAAAGCCTGTTGTGGATTATCCCAGAGAACACAGCTAGTCAGCAACAGGTCCAAAGCCAGATCTACATCACACAGCAGAGTTTTACAATCAAACTAAATATTGCTGATTCGATGCCACAAAACAATACTTATTTTCCTGTCAGCTAGACTCTCTGGATTTGAAAGGATGCAGAAGTATCAACAAATCTTTAAAAAATAATATTACTAAATTTTGATTTTTTAAAAAAGGAAATTCCTCTTCACCGAGCTACTTATTTTTTCCTATCCCTCTACAAGTGAAGAAAGAATTGACAACACAGCTTATAGCACTTCACAGTTACAAAGCACTCTTCCACACTATCTCATATCTACTGTTAAAATAGTACAATGATAAGACCAAGTACAGTAACTGACTGAGACCCTGTTTCAAAATAAAAAACAAATGTTAATAAGTATTATAATAATCAAATGACAAGACTAAGTTCAATGATGACATATGGCAAATGAGACTTAGGAAGGTTAAATGCTTTGTGGAAGGGCACCTGGTAGAAAGTGGAATAAAGCTCTGTGTGCATGTCTGTCGCTATCACTATAAACCTCACGATGATGTAAGACTACACTACACCGATAAAAGTAAAAAAAGAAAAAAACTCCAACCTAAGATTTTTATCTCAAATGAAAATTACCTCTCTGGAATCATAAGAATATATGTACAAAAAACATTAGCATCTCAACATCATGTGCAAGGAAAGGGAGGGAGGAGAGAGGGAGCCAGGGAGAAGTTCACTGTTATGTGTCCCTATCACTCTAAACTACATTACATTGTGAGACTACAATGCACCAATGAAAGTATATAAAAAATCATTAGAAATAATTTGGCAATGTGGTCTCTTAAAGAAAGTAAGAATTCCAAAATCTGTAATAAACCCCCCAAATAAAAAGCAAAAACAGCAAAAAGTCATAACTGGTAGATAATTGAATGGATATATTTCCTACTAGATATCATTAATTATCAGTATATAAAGATTTTCCATGGACTAAGGGATTTGTGATGTACTTTCTCTCAAATGCTAACTCAACTGCAAATCTACTGAACACACAAAATATGTTAAAATTCTCTGAAAATAGTGATGGGACTTTACAAATGCTACTATTTTTAATCTGAGTTTTTTCAGATTGATCAAATGAGTCAGTGACATAACATCTTAGTAAAACAAAATCTGGTCTTAGCAAATCTGCATGCAACTTGGCTGTTTCTGAAGCAGCACTTAATCACATTGATAACTAATGTCATGCAAACAAAGACCACCCACATAGTTTCAGCCATGTATGAACAGTATTTCTGCTTATTCCAAATTCAAAATTTACATCATTTTGAAAAGTTATATCACCTTGACATGTTTTCTAGGTGCTGCTTTGTTAGGTTAGTTTGGAGATCCTACCAAACTGAAGTTGTGAATATAAATATAGGCAATATAAAGTGAATAGAATTTGTCCACTGCTTCACATGATGGAATAAAACTAGCTTGGAAGCAGGGTGTAGTGACGCACACCTTTAATCCCAGTACTTGGGAGGCAGAGATATGAGGATCACAAGTTTGAGGCCAGCCTCAGCAATTTAGCAATATCCTGTTTCAAAAACAAAGCCAGGCACAGACCTATAATCCAGTACTTGGGAGGCTGAGACAGGAGGACCACAGATTCATGACCAACCTCAGCAATTTAGCAAAGTCTTTCAGCAACTTAGCAAGACTTTGTTTCCAAATAAAAAAAATAATAAAATAGGGCTTGGGAATAGCTTACAGGTAGCATGCTGTACAGGCCAGAGCACATGGTAACTTAGCAAGACCCTCTTTCAAAATTAAAAAATAGGGCTAGAGGTGTAGTTCAAAGGTTGGGCACCCCTGGGTTCAATCTCCAATACCAAAAATAAAAATAAAAATGATGCAAGAATTTGCTTTAGAGATAAGAGAACTGCAGTACAGAAAAGAAACTTCCCCACCCACAGAGCAAATAAATTTTAGAGCTAGAATGAAAACCAGGGATTTAAGCCCAAGGTTTCTATCCCGAAAGTCAAGTACTATTTCTCTGCATTCCAGTTATATCAGTCTTTGGTTCTATGACACGTCCTACATTTGGGGTCATTACACAAATTTTCTAAGACTTGTTAGCTATTGTCCCACCATAGAGAGACTATTATGGGAGACTTTCCAACTCTTGCAGTAACACCTTACTGAAGTCCAGGGCAAAGCAGACTCATGGCACTTTCATTCAAAGATGTTTTGCAACTGCCATTGTGGGATGCACAAAGACACATGCCTCACTTGAATAAATTTTAAATTCTTTACCCCAGAAAAAGTCTTCATAATTTCCTCGTATATCCTTTCCTCTAGCTACCCAGGAAATACTACTGAAGTTAGTTAGGTGATGAAGTCAGTTGATTTTGCTATCAGGGTCCACCATTCACAGAACAGTGCATACATGCAAGTGGTACCAACTTGCCCAGCAACATTAGTAGTAGCTGTGTGTCGGCGGTTTTAATGTTGTGTTCTCTGTTTTAACATTTTATCCATTATAAAAGTATAAGTGTAACAAGCATGGCTCTGTCTTGCAAATACTTCATAATTTACTTAGCACAAATTCATTATTCAACATGAAATTACTCACTATTGAATTCATTGTTTTTTACAACTTCCCTATGCTTATTAATTATTGGCCCTAAGATTGCAAAAGGGAAATTATTTTAGATATAGAGATGTTCTATAGTTTTATTGCTCATCTAATGAGAAGTTGAAATTCACTAGCACCTTCAGAGATGAATTTATTTTTTGAAGATCTGGGAGTTTGTACCAGCCCAGCAGGTTTCATATTTTCATTGTTGTCGCTGTTCTTACAATTCTAGGGCTGACTTTATCAGCTACCTATATTCACTTACAAAGATATTACTTATATGCAATGAAACCATAAAACAAACAAAAACCTCAGCATTTATAGACTTTAAAACTATGGCAGACATATTTTTAAAATCCATAGAAGAATTAAAGATAATGTGGGAGAAATCTTTAAGAAAAAAAGAACAAATGCAAAGTTTTAGAAAATAGGAAAGATAAATAGAAAAATTGGAATATCAGAAACCAAGATCTACTATCATATTCTAAAGAAGTCCAGAATAAGAGCCTACATAAAAATGAAGATGAAGTTTTATAACATTTAATTAAAGGAAATTTTCCAAAATATATATATTGAAAGGCCCCGCAAAGAATACTGTGCAATGAAGTGAAAAGTTACTTCAGCATAAAATTTTAGAACACTGGGAACAAATATGAGATCTAAAAATCTTCCAGAGAAAGTAAAGAAAAAAATAAACAAAAAACAAAGCACACACAATCAAATAAGAATTAGAATAGCTAAATAAAAATAGCAAGATAAAAAATAAATTGAAGAAAATGTAATAATGTCCTTGAACGCTCGTAGTGAAATGATATCCAGACCAGACTTCTGAATCCACCCCAATTTGCAGTTATGCCTGAGCAGAGAAAAAAGATCTAAAAAAATTTAACCTCCTATGCACTGGAAAACAGAATTCACTATACAGAGGATTTTTAGAATGATGAAGAAGGAAGACATTAAGATGTCAGAACAATAGACCTAGATAACAATTAATCCAGACTGGAGCCAATTAAAGATCAACAGATAGTGAATATTTGAAACTAAACATGGTATAATTAACCTCAGATACACATTTCTGGTGGAATGATTGGGGATGTACTATTAGTGATAAGTACAGAGGTAATTAAGCAAATGCCAAAAATGATCATTATTAATAACCCCAAAAGAGTAAAGCAATACCAATTATTCAAAATAGAAATATAATCAAATTATACCATTATTTGACTTAACTAAAATTAATGTTTATATAGTGCTAAGAATGTAAAATCTTATTACTTTTCTAAATTGTGCAGATAATAAGAGGAAAGAAGATGAAATCATTATCTTTCTTACTGAGAAGTCAACGAATAATATCAAAAGCTGAGAAATCAAGATCAAATAATGCTATGCACATATAAGAAGGTATCATTACCAATTTCAATAACAAATAGGAGGAGGACAAGGGGTGGGATCCAGATAAAATTCCTCCAAATAATTATATATATAACATATATTATATATGTTATATATGTTATATGTACATGTATATAATGTTTGTATCACTCTGAACCTCATTATGAAGTATAATTACAATGTGCCAATAAAATTATATTTTTAGATATCAAGAAATGGTAGCAAATACATAATATTTAGAAATAAGATGGAGACTAGAAGAAATAAGTAAAACTATGATGGAATTGCCTATGAACAGGCAGAATGAGATGAGGCTAAAATACAGTCTTCCTTCTTTCTGCCTTAATCCTTTTGGGGCTGCTACAACAACCTGGCAAAGGTTGAAGATCTAAACTATAGAAATTTGCTTCTCACAGTTCTAGATGCTAGGAAATCCAAGACCAAGGTACTGGCATATTTGATATCTGGGAAGCATATTTTCTCATAAATGGTGTATCCTCCTCATGTTCTTACATGATGGAAGGGACAAGACAGCTCTCTGGGACTTCTTTTACAAGGGTACCGGTTCCACTTGTGAGGATCCAGCCTTCATGACCTAATTGCCTCCCATAATGGTTTGGAAATCAAATTTCCACCCCACTGCCCCCAGCCCTCACAGAAACAAGGTAGCAGTGTTGAAAGTGGGGCTTGATTGTAATCTTGGAAGTGGATAAATCCATTGTAAGGGATTTATCTAGGTGGATCATACATGCTTCCTCCTCCCCTTGATCACTCTCTGCTGCTAGACTCTGTGAAGTGAGAAGCATAGGCTTGTATCCTCCCTCTCTTCATTTCTGGTCTCCATGCCCTGAGATCAGCGGTCCTCGGCCTTACACAGACTAAACCTCAAAATCTCCAAGGAAACTGTGAGCAAATAAATCTTTCTTCCTCCAAATTATATGGTCAAGTCTTTGGATTATAGCAGTGAGGATGCTAAGACACTTCCCGAAGGCCCCGCCTCCTAAAACACAACTTTGGTGATTATTTTAACATATTCATTAATCAAGCTAAAACATTGTGACCAGTACATTTTCTATATAAGCCCACTAACTTTTCAAACTATGCACTTGCACATATTTAGTATGAAAAAATTAAAATCAAAGTTAAATAAGAAGAAAATCATAGCTTCAAAAATATTTAGCAGCATTTTAGAATTCTTTTTATTTAATTCAGCATGGTTGCATCTAAATACATTTGAACATTTATATATATTTATATTTGTGAATTATGTTCAGTCTACAGAAAAATGCTTGATAAAGTTCCACAACTCTAACAATACACTCCAGCTTCCCAACAATGCAACCACTTGCCCACAAGTTTGGAAGCATTATTTTAAATCTTAAATTTTAACTCAGTGGGGTCTAACTGAAAAGGAACTATAGTGATTGTTCATGAGAAAACACATTATGAAACACACAGTTTCTTCTTTTTTTGTGATTAATGAAACATATTGTAAAAATGGTACTTCCTGGGGAGAGGGTAATGTAACAAAATCTATAGTAATGAGGTGATGATTTTCAGACTGTGCATGAAAAACATAAAGCCCTAAAATCAACCCAATTTTTTTCATAACACTTCCAAGAATAATGGAGAGTGTTTCAGAAAAAGAAAGAAAAAATACAGAGGTGTTTGGGGCTTTTTTTTCTTTATAAAAAACAAAACCTGAGAAATTACCAGCTCTGTTGAGTAGCTAATTAGCTGCCGTGTTGCTAAGACATTAATTGTTTAGATTATGCAACATCATGTTAGCTAATCTTCTTGGGAAAACAGTACAAAAGTTTAGCACCAATCTTTACCTTCTTCCTCTTCTTTTTTCCAAACTTACTATCTAAAGGTCACCAGTAAAGACATGTTAGTTCAAATGAAATAAGAAAACAAAATAAAACATCTAATTCTTTCATGACTATCAGAGATTTTTGCTAAAGATACTCTGCCTAGAAAGTAAAATGCATTCTATGAAGACAAAATACGTCTCCCAAATTTTTTGATCTGAAAATTGACCTTTAATTGGACTAGAGGTGTGACAGTCTGAATTATATCTTTAAAGTATCAGAATTTTTTTCACATTTTCTACTGTTTTATTAAAGAATCTACCATTTAAAAAGTATTTGTTTAATATCTTCCACATGCCAACTGTTGCAGTCAAACATGGGTCCCAAGTCTACAAAGACAAAAAATATATATTTTACCTTTAAAAAGTTCTATGTCTAATAAGAAAGGAAAAATGCAAACTCCCAATTGCAAAGTATTAATTGAATAAATTATGGCTACCTATAACAACGTGCATATATGTCAGGAACATAACATTAAGGGAACAAGTAACTTACAGAAGATTAGCATGGTATGGTTCCATTTATACAAGACTCTATAATATGCAAAATGAAGAGCCTACATAACTGATGAAACTATAAAAAAATAAGCATGATAAACATAAAATGTAAAAGCTATTTCCTCTGTACACAGCTGACAACTCTAAGCTATTTCTTCTCCTTCTCAACAAACTGCTGTGGCTACCCACTGAATCTAACAGATTTCTACCACTCTCTAATAGAGAAAGAAAGTAAGCATGATAGCTTTTCTTCTTCTTAAAATAGATGGAGTGTATAATGACAAAATCTTATACCTTTTGAATATTTCCTAAATCTTCTATAAGCAATTTGACAGTTAGTGGTAAAAAGATGAAAATAACATGACACAATCAGAAAACTCTGTGCAATCTGGCTTCACAAGACTACCCCTACCCCTAGCCCTACCCCTATCCCTACACCTTCCTGAGGCAGTATTTTCCTTCAGAGGAGAATTTGCACCTATTGACACTTCAGCAAGTATCCTCCTTTAGTGCCCTCAAATCCTTTCTCTTCTCTTGCTTGGCTATAGGATGCCCTCCAAACCACTAATCACTCCTGGGACTCCAAGTTGTGGTCCAATTAACAGGTTTATACCCCTTTAAGTCCAATCAAATATTTCTATAAGTGGTACCATTGCCTTGAATACCTAAAAAAGGATAATCATCTGACAGAACATGCTGACTATGAATGATGATCTTGGTTAATACTCATTGCAGGGCTCAGGAGAGTCTCCTCACTGTTTGAAAAATATGAGTCTATATACATGATGTTATTGTTAACCTTTCTTTCTAAAATATTTTGCAGTCACGCATCCCAAATTTTGGTCAACAATAGATCACACATATAATAGTGGTCCCATAAGATTTTAATGGAGCTGAATCATTTCTATCATGATCTCTTCACATTGTGTGGCTCCCACAATCTAGAGGAGTGGGGCTTCTTACATGGCAGCGCAGGGCTCTGTCTGCAAGGACTGGTGAAGAAATTGGAAGCTGCATTACCAAGTGTGACCTTCAGTCAGCATTATCTACTATCACTCTCAACACATCACACTAAAGTTACATGGTGGGGGGGTGGTAACTAGGGATTGAACCCAGGAGCAATCTACCTCTGAGCTACACTCCCAGCCCTATTTTTATTTTTTTATTTTGAAATAAGGTCTCACTAAGTTGCAAAGAGCCACACAAGGTTACTAAGGCTGGCCACGAATCTGTGATCCTCCTGTCTCAGCCTCCCAAGTACTGGGATTACTGACATTCACTACTATGCCCAGCTTTGAAGTAATTTTTAAAGCCCTACATGATAGTAGGTGATGATGATGATGATTAATAATAATAATAATAAATGATAGAGAAAGGAAGAAAGAAAGGTAGAGCTACCCATTTGTATTTAAAACTCAAGAGTTTTGATAATCAACTGACATACTTTTCATAATAATTATCACAGTTATACAGCAAACACTTTACATCTTACATGAGAGAACTAAAAGCATTTAAAATGTGATAATATAGTGAAATATCTTTATCCAGCCTGCAAAGGCCAGGCTTAGAATGAGCATACATTCTAGATTTCAGTTCTATTCTGGTAGCAAATAAAAAGAATTTTAATCATCAAAAATATTAGTTGTCAATAACTGGCTTACATAAAATGCATTCAGGGGATATTCACCAAAAACTTTAATAGTAGCGGATTCCAGTCAGGAAACAAACCATACAAAGAGGGGTTTAAGAAACTAAACACTTTACTAAATGTAACTATCAAGTAAATGCATGGAAGTTTTGTTTTACAGAAAGAAGTACATTTAGAATATGTATTCTTTGGGTGTTGAGAGACTACTAGGACAATTACATTATCTAACATAATATTGATTAGAGAAATCACATGTTTAGATTGATAAATAGGAGAAAGAATTAGATTTATTCTGAAAATTATTAAACCCTAAATTTCAAAATGACAAATACCATATTCAAGACTTACTTCTTACTCTCCTGTAACCCTAAAACTGCAATATCAAAATAAGATTATCTGGCCTTCTAAAGCAACCCACATTTCTATTGTTGATGGAAGAACTCATCTGATTTTCAAAGTGCTGCACTGTGTAATATCTTCTGGAAGATTGCACATGTGTGATTTCTTCTTAGACATGTCTTCCTTCTTCCCTAGGCTGATATATAAAGCTTTACATAAGCCTTTTCAGAGAGTCAAAACAAAACCATGACCCTTCCCTGAAACATTGGGCTTAATTTGAAGTCTAAAAGGCTCTATTGATTCCAAGAAAACATCCAACTCATGCAGAAAAAAACAGCATGTTGCTATTTTTTGGAAAGAGAAAAAAAAGCTCTAAGTGCTTCTGAAGTAAAGCAAATGCATTCTTTCAAGGGAAAACATAAGAATTTCTTCTCCTGAAGGAGGGGATCATTGTTTATAGTGCACAAGTCATTTGTTAAATATGAAAGGCAAATTACTCCAAACTTCACTTTTCCTCCCAAAAATTTATGAGGTTTCTGAAGGCTTTAGTTTGGTGAAACCTAAAGTGAGACCCATAGTATCTCCGATCAGAAAGTAGATTAAAGAAGATGAACTGTGACACGAAAATAATGAATGGTTTGGGAATTCAGATTCCATTTCTGCCTAAATTAAGATTCTATGGGTCATATTTACTTATTTAGTCTAATAACTTTAGGCAAAGCTTGAGTTTCTATTTCCGCCTCAGTGAAATATAAATAATACTACCTCTCTGAAGAATAGCCTCTATATTCTATTATAGAATACATGTAGTCCTAACATCGTATCTGGAGTGGCTTTGTGCTGATAACCATTACAAAGTCCAGGCATATGCATAGCCTTCTACTAAATGTTGAAAATAAAAACATGGACAGAAGACAGGCACTACCACTTCCCAGGGCTTCAAAGTCTAACAGGAAAGACAGAATAAGTATAATTTTTTTAAAAAAGCAATTTAATATGCATACATCAGAATTCTGTAAGAATACAAAAAGAAAGGACTTCTTTTAATAAGGAAAAGGTGCAGTGAAACTGAGTCTTGAAGGAAGAGCTGAAAGTCAAAGGGAATGGGCATTCAAGGCAGAGTATAAGGCCAATATCATTTTTTACATAAGGACTTGCATATTCCCTGGCTTTTCTGGAATACTGGCTGCCGAAAGCCATTTAGCCTGATCTTCTAAAGTAAAAAGTCCACCCATAAAACCTCTGCTAAGTGTTCAGCCAGGCTTTGATTGACATATCCAAAGACAGGAAATTTATTATTGTATAAACCAGTCCATTCTATTTTTTAATAGCTGTAGTTGTTAGAAAATCTTTCTCTAAATTAAGTCCAAAATTCATCTTATAATTTTGGCTCATTTTCTCTAAAACTACTCTCTGGCCTTTCAAAGAATAAATCTATACTATTTAACTTGTGATGCCCTTTTAATTAAATCTAAATTATGTGATACATTACATGAAAGTAAAAAAGAATAATTTTTCAAGTTTTATAGATTCAACTTGCAATAAAAATTAACTTTGTAACATAATTTTCCCTTTGCTAAATGTTGGCAATTAAGTTTAATATAAAAGGTGAGATTGGAAGTAGTTTCTCAATTTAATTTAGGCTTCCTGATGCTTTTATCTGTCTTTTGAGTGTAACATGCCTCCATCCACAAGGATTTAAAAACTGAAGTGATAAATAGCTGCCCAAAAGGATGCCCGGTGAAATTAATATTCATGAAATTTTACTATTGAATATCAGCCTTATTCTTATCTTGTGGATCCAACAGTTCTGTGTCTTAGAGCTCTCACAGGGAATCCCTGCAATTAATACTCTCTGGCACTAAATCATTGTTGTATCCAAATTATTTTTTTAAAAAAACAGAACCGCTAGAACAATTCAGATCCCTGGAATAAATAGCTCAAGTAATGGATTTTAAAAATATTGATTGGTTATCAATTTGAACACATACAAACAAAAAAAAAAACTGAAAGAACTTATATGCACAGAGAAAATCTGACAGGTACTGAGGTGCACATATATTCTATAGAAAGTATAGGAGGCTGTAGCTTAAAAATGAAACGAAGACTTTATTATGAAGAAAAGCAAGTGGTTATTCAAAATCTCAAGTACTTGAAATATCAATAATAATTACATATTGCATATCCTCAGAATATGGTAAAATGTCATTCTCCAAAAAATATTAACTTCTGTCGATAGACTACACTTATTCTACCCTACATAGCCTCTTCCTACTGTTCACATAAGAGTATTTATATGAGAACCTATCAGTTTTTCTTGTATGCTGATGAAGTTCACTATCTTATAGGCTTTGGGGGGGAAAAATATATATATATATATGTGTGTGTGTATATATATATATATATATAATAGAAGGAAAATAAGGGTTTTTGTTAAGTAGAATATATTTAGAAGCATAAGAAATGCTTAAACAATAATAATCTCAAATAAAATCATAAATCCATATTTGAAAATATAGCATTCAGCTGGGTGTGGTGGCACATGCCTTTAATCACAGTACTTGGAATACTGAGACAGGAGGATTACAGGTTTGAGACTAGCCTCAGCAACTTAGAGAGACTCTCAGCAACCTAGTGAGACCCTGTTTCAAAACAAAAGTAAAAAGGGCTGGGAGTGTAGCTCAGAGGTAGAATGCCCCTGGGTTCAATTCCCAGTACCAAACACATGCACAAAAATAACATTTAAATTCAACTTTAATATAAAATTAAAAGTTGTAAAGAACATGGTTACATACTCTGTTGTTTTGTAATCATGATTAGGGCCAGTTTGAATTTTCTACTTGATGTTTTCACAATCAAAACAGAAAAATGATAATGACTTATTCAATTTACAATCACATTAATGATTTAATACTCTTTGCTTTAGGTAAAATTATTTATTAGGGAACCATTATATGCCAGACTATGGGGAGGGACCTTTAAATGGCCCACTGAGAAGAGTTTGCCAGAGCAACAGAATTAGATGAAAATGTGGGCATACTTTGTAGGGGTTTGAGAGGGCTTAGGCCCTCCAATATTGTATGCATCCTGGGGAAGTAGTATATTGACTTAGTTGGGAAGATGAGTAAGTTCTGTGATAGAATGTTATTTGGGCTATTTCAGGGTCCAGTGTGGAGGGACCTGTGCCAAAGTAAATAAATGAGCTAATTTTCAACCACTTTTGCAGCCAAGGGCCATCACAAGCTGATGTTCTTTAAGGCTTAATAAATGTGGCACATGTGACCTGAGAGGACAGTTCCCAAGCCAGTGTTCAGAGAGTAGGGGAAGAACAAAATAGAGGCCACAATCCTCTGAAGTTAAGCGATCTCTTACAATGTTTAGCCGATAATGTAGTGCTCAAGGCTCTCCATAGTCTGATCCCAGGCTAAATCATCTGTAATGGATTTTTAAAATATTGATTGGTTATCAATTTGAATACATACAAACAAAAAAAACCTGAAGGAACTTATATGCACAGAGAAATTCTGATGGATTTGGATTTGAGGTGTCCTCTCACCCTCTCAGAAACAAGGTGTCAATATTGGAAGTGGGGCTTGGTTGTCATCTCAACAGTGCATAAATCTGGGTAGCAGCTCAGGTCAGTAGGATGTGACTGGAGAAGATGGGTCTCTGAGATTGCAACCTTGGAGGTTATATATGATTCCTCCACCCCTCACTTCTAGCCTCCATGATGTGAAAGGGAATCCTTGCACTCTCCCTCTCTCCACTTTCCACCACCCTGTCCTAGGATGAGTGGTCCCCAGCCTCACATGGACTGAACTCAAAGTTCCCAAACCATGAGCAAATATATCTTCCTTCTTCTAAGTTACATGGTCAGGTCTTTGGATTATAACAGTGAAAATGCTAATGCAGAAAATAGTACCAGAGAAGTGGGGGTGTGGCTATATCTAAGTCTGACTATGTGGATTGTAAGTCTTTGGAACTGTTTTGTGAGAGGAAATTGGAAGGGTCAGAATATGGCCAGAAGAGTGGGATGGTAGAGACTGTGCTCAGTAGATTTTGAAGGGCAAAAAGAACTCCATAGGAAAATGGAGTAGAGGACACATGTGTTACATTCTGGCAAAGAACTTATCAGCATTTTTCCTAAAACTTTGTGTGAGAACAAATTTAAAGATGATGGATTGACTAATAAACTGGCAGAGAAAATCTCAAAAGAGCCAAATATCCAAACTGCATTACATATAATATATATATGTAAATATAGAGATGATCACGTTCAGCAGATTGTTCACTGAAGTTCGGGAACAGAAAATAAAGCAGCAAGAATTTATAGATTTGTAGTTTGGCTGGGAAGGCATGTGTAAAGCTGGGGCCCAGAGAGATGATGTTGTGGATAAAAAGTAAGATGGCTGAAAGAAAGGAGGAAGCAGTGGCCATGATGGGGGTGAGGCCAGCAGATGGAGATGGGCCAGATGTGGCCCAGATGGAAAAGGCCCAGTCACTGTGATTGAAAAGGGCCCAGAAGCAGTGATTAAAGAGAGTATGACTACTTTTCGTACTGATGGTCCAACTCAGTGGACTCATACGGCTGGCTTTTCAATAAAAAAGGGGGCCATGGAGGCTTCTCCCCAGATTTCAGAGGAAGGCCTGGGAAGCCAGGCAATATGTGGCAGGGTTGGAATCCCTGCAAGCAGGCCCAAATGTGGCAATTTGTGAAGATGGGAGGGTGAAACCAAGATTGCAAGAAAAAAAAATTTTTAGAAATGCCAGAAATGTGGGACCGTCGCCAAGAAAGGCTACAAGCTGCAAGCCATGGAGCCAGGCTGAAAAAGCCAGTATGCCACCCATTGCAATCAACCAGGCCACAAGGGCAGAGATGCTAAGACCCAAGACCCCTTAGAGATCGCTACCAGAAATGTAGCCTCAGGAGTAAATGCTTGCCCTGTCAGATTTTGATATTGCTTTGGTCCCATTCCTTCTTTCTGTGGCCCTATTCCTCCCTTTGGGAATACAAATGCTTACTCTGTGCCATTGTATATTGGATACATGTAATTTGCTTTTATTCTGATCTTCATTGTCTTTTACAAAGGCTCATAAGAATTCATTTTGAGTCTCACAGGAAACTTTGGACTTTGGGACTTTTTGGTCATGCTGCAACTGTTGAGGTTTTGGTAACTCTTGGAGATAGACTAAATATAATTTGTATTGTGAGGTAACTGGTCTAGGGGACCAGGGGTGGAGTGTAAATGTTTAGATTTGGGGTGTCCCTCAGCTCTCATGGAAGCTGGGTGGCAATATTGGAAGTGGGATTTGGTTGTAATCTCAGCAGTGGCTTAATCTATTGTAATGGATTTGAGTGGTAGTCCAGGCCAGTAGGGTGTAGCTGGAGAAGGTGGATCCTTGGGGCTGTAGACTTGGGGATCATATATCCTCTACCCTTCACTCTCTCTTTATTGCTTCCAGCCTCCATGATGTGAGAGCAAAGTAGTCCACTCTCCTCTCAGCTGCTTGCTGCCCCCATGCCCTGAGATCCATAGTCCTCAGCCTCACATGTGCTGACATCAAAATCTCCAAACTATGAACAAATAAATCTTCCTTCCTCTATGTTACATAGACTTTGGATTTTTGCAGGAAAAAATGCTGACTAATATATTATCTCTCTTATTAGGCATGTTATATGACTTACAATCCATTCCTATAGCCCATCACTCAACGCATACCCTGCACTATTCCAACTGAGGACCAAGGAGAAGTGAAATGGTATTAACTCAACTATATAAAATAAACATGTAGGAAAACAAAAACTACAAAATGGTGCACACTAAATGATAAAAAGTGGTCACTTCTAAGAAATACTCTTTATTTTTGCCCAGTATTATTAAATGAAGATTCATTTTGTTTTGTGAGCAGATAAACATCATTATCTTTCTTTCTTTGAACATAGACATGTATTTTTTCTACCCACACAGTTAAGCATTTCATACCTTTTTATAACAAAGCGAGTAAAGTAAGCAACTAAATGTTCTATTTTCTGTTTTTATTTAACCATAACTGACTTTGATACTTCTGACATATAAAATTATACAGCCAGAATTACATTTTTCTTTAGTGTAATTTTAGTGATGGTATGGAGTGGAACAGAATCACTTCTTAATGGAAAATTTGGCTGTTTTTAATCTTTTGCCTGTGCCACTAAGAATCGAATCTATCATCTCTAAAACCCCATCTGGCAGTAAAGTTTTGATTCTTTGTTTCTAAGTTCAGTTTTGGTCATCAGTTTCACTTTATATTTTGCATGTATTTGAATGTGCTTGTCTGATCTTGATTCAACTTTTGCATAAACTTCCCCAAATTCTAATTGAATTGTTAGTTCAACTTTAAAACTATGCTAAAAGTCATTAGTAAAACTATTTGATGCTTAATTATGTTATGCTTAGTGGCATGGAACCATATTAACTTGTCTTCCACACGCCTATTTTGCTGTTCAACACTCCTTTCATCTCTCTAGAAGAACTCTTACCTTGAAATTATGATAGGTGACAGGTGTTAGAATTTTTACACTTTCTTATCATTCATTTTTTGTGATAAATGTATGAGAAAAAAATGCTTTGTTCCAAGGACAAATGTATAGAATACATGTGAAGATGTGAATGGTATAGAAGTTACACATTTTGGGTAGAAACATATTCATTCATGTTGTATTTATTTATAACTTATAAAAGGAAGATAAATGAATATGTCATGGCTTAAATATCTCTTGAAGAACAAAGACAGCCCTTAGGCTAAGGATTCAGCAGCACCTCAGAATATTATAAAAATATCCATTGTGTTCTGTGGTCAGCCTGGTAGGCTTTGATCCCTGTTTATCTCTCATAGAATATGTGACCACAAATTACAATAATCTTCCTTAATTTTAAGAATGTTATTGCCTTTCACATTTAATTTATATGTTCTTATCAAACTCAACAAAAATCATTTTATAATTTATTCAAATATTATTATTCTGCTTAATGGCAAGAAAGGAAAGAAACACAAGGATATAATTCTACAAAGGGCAACCTAATATCTTGTGTTAGCTATGACAAAATAACAATTTAAAGGATGGATATTTTCTTTTGGATCACAGTTTTGGAAATTTCAGTCCATAGTCATCTGGCTCCATTGTTTCTGGGCCTGAGGTGAGAAGAACATCATGGTGGAAGGGAGTGGCATAGCAAAGGTGCTTACCTAAGGGAAATCAGGAAGCAGAAAGGTAAAAAGAGCTCAGGAACAAGATACACCCTTTAAATGCACAATCCTAGTAACTCATCTCTTCCAACTAGACCCTAACTACTAAAATTTCCACCACATCCCAATAGTGCCACCAGCTGGCGACCAAGTCTTCAATGCATGAACCTTTGGGGAACTTTCCAGATCAAAACTACAACAGGCCTCATCCTGTCTAATACCCCCTGGGATGAGCACAGAATCTGAGCATAGGTTGAATTTAAACACAAGTGAGTGAGTGAGTGAGTGAGTGAATGAGTGAATGAATAAATATAAATAAATAAACAAATAAATAATGAATAAATAAATCATAAAATTTTAGAATTAGAAGAAATCTCAAAAATCAAAATCTAGCCAGGCATGGTGGCATATGCTTATAATACCAGTATTTGGAAGAATGAGACAGGAGGATTGCAGGTTTGTGGCCAGCCTCAGCAACTTAATGAGGCCCTCTGCAACTTAGTAAGGCCTAGTTTAAAAATTTTAAAAATATATATAGTTTTAAATATACATTTTTTCCCTCTGATACTCTTTCTCATCTGTCTATTTTTATTGTTAATTTTATTTCAATTCTTCAGTTTATTCATCATAGAAAAATATATGTTTGCTGTGGTAATTCAACACATATTGAATTACCTTGCTAGAAATTTCTTTTAATTTAATATTTTATGTGTTTTAGTTTAGACTAGGTACAATGCAATAATAAGGAAGGCCTTTTAAGAGGGTAGCAATGCAACCGAGACGTGAAAAATGAAATGAAGAAAAAAAGTGTGAAAAATACATACAAATGTCCTGAATCAAAAAATATAAGGGGGGAGGGGAAGGGGAGAGACACCCTAATGCACATGATATACTTTCACAAATATATCAATCACTAAACTGAACTTGAGAAGGAGGGAGGGCGAGGGAGTGGGATGAGAATTTGGGAAGGGGTTAAATGAGAAATGTGTGCATATATGCCTTTATCAGCTTGTACCTAACAAAGATGTATGATTACAATGCACCAATTAATAAAATATTTATATAACAAAACCCTTATATATTTAAGAAACTGAAAGAGGACAAAAGATAATTGAGCACTGTGATACTCAAAGGAGAGAGAGATGAGGTGAGGTGGTGAGGAGAGCTGAGGCTAGATTACATAAATAAGTAAAAAATAAATAAATAAATAACCCTGTGAGCCACAATGAGGAATTTTATATTGTTTGAAAAAATAAAGAATTTAAGTGCCCATATGGGGGGAAAGTTTTGTTGGATTACTTTTAGATTTTAAAAACTATGCTTTTGCTTTACTGTTCTCTGAATAGTCAGAGCAAACATTTTCCTAGTGTTTCCCAGAGCCAGAACTCAGATAAGGAGTAGTCAGGTGCTACTTTTGATATAAATTTTAAGAAGATGCCAAAAACTCAGTAACAAGATGAATAACATCTTTAAAAAACAAAATTTAAAATTTAAATACTATTATATTATCATACAGTAATCTATTATTATACATTATATCTCATAGTTTCTACTCTCAGATGACCTAACATAATGCTTATTTTAATATTTGAGTCTCTAAGAAATTATAAATTTATTGGTATCAGAAGCTGTAACATACTAAGTCTATCATGATAAAATGCTTGATAAATACATCAATGGAATCCTTTGGGAAAGAGACACCAACACACCAAGCCTCAGCTCTGAGAATGCCTCAGCCATCCCAATGTAGTGCTTGGCACATGCTGTTGGTAGAGAACAGTGGCAGATATGGTTGGCTTTGTCCCTCCACTGTGGTCAGTCAATCACTAGGGTTGCCAGGAAAAATGTGGCTTTGGAGCTGTTAGTGGACCCACAACTGGAGGCTGCCAGGCACATGTACGACTGGTAGCTGGTTCTCTCATGGGAGGATATCTGAGCAGGACACTTCCATGCCACCATAAGGACTGCTTAATGAAGTCAATAATGGAAATATACAGAAGCACTGAAATTGGTTAGTATTAAAGGCCTTTATTTTTATTTATTTATTTATTTATTTATTTATTTATTTGTGTGCATGTGTACATGCATGCACGTATGGAGGGGGGCGTTACTAAGGATTGAACCCAGGGGCATTGTAACTCCGAGCTTCACATATAGCCCTTATTTTATTTTTTTATTTGGGAACAGAATCTTGCTAAGTTGCTGAGAGCCTCACTAAGTTGCGGAGGCTGGCTTCAAACTTGCAATCTTCCTGTCTCAGCCTCCCAAGTACTGGAACTACAGATGAGCCACCATGCCTCCTCAAGGGTCTTTATTTTTCATTCTGATTTTCACACAAACAAATCTAAAAAACGATCTGCAGTATAAATGGTTATCACATATATAATTGCACTGTGAAAATCCATGTTTGTTTTTGTTAAAGCTCTAAAGGTAACACAATGTTATATTTTGACCTGAGAAGAAGTCTTAAAAACTGGATCTGACAGTAAAATTGTATGGATTTTATTGAAGATCTAATTTAAGAAGAGAACTGTGTCTACCCATGAGTGGCAGCTCATTTTATATATTCTTATCTTGATATATTTAAAAATAAATATAACTGCTGTCTGGAAATACATTTAGGTAGCTTCAAATAGTAATGCAAAAAAATAAGTACAAAATTGTTTTTCTCTAGCATATTTCATTTAGATTAAGATGAATAAATATATAAACATTTATTTACACATTGTTCATATTTTATATTCATTACTATTATTCTGATATTAGCAAAACATACTTCCTTTGGGGGACAAACATAACTATAAATGAAAGTACAAATGCTTTTATCACATCTCTCACTTTGGGGACAATTGTTAAAAGTGACAATAGTAATCTGCATGGGTTTTGCATTAATAAAATTCAGATTAGTCTATAATTCAACTTGTAATCTTAAAACTGAACTCAGCCATTATTCTTAACTCCACTATGATTTTGAGGCTTGCTCAAATTAGATACAAAGAGAAATTCATTCTAATTGATAGGATGGAAAGATGACATTAATCAGACTAAATTGTGACTAAATCTTCCTCAGTTCTTAAGTTAGATATTATCCAGAGAATTCTGTTGTATTTTAATTATTTTCTTCTTCAAATTTGGGTGACTCCTGGAGTACAAAGTAAAAGAGATAGAGTTCTATGGTGTGGCTGTGTTTTGTCTTAGGTGTTAGCAGCTTGGTCCTTGGGATGATGGTGTACAGGTGGTGGCATCTTTAAGAGGTGAGGCCTCATCAGAGGTCACTTAGGTCAACAGGTCCTTTGCAAAGGATTAATGTAGTTCTCAAGGAACTTCAGTCTTTCTTTTTTGCTTTCTGTCTTATACTATGACCTCTTCCTCTTTCTGAGCTCTAGCCATTGCCATGTCATTCTCAAAAGCTGGTGCCATGCCCTTGAACCCCCTTGACTGTGAGGTAAATAAATATTTTTCTTTATGTGTTCAGCCTCAAATATTTTATTACAGCAACAGACAATAAACTTATAAACAGAGTCAGTTTCTTTAGATAAAGTCTTGTAAATTATGGAGACAAGTTTTGCAGATCTTCAAAAAAAAAAGTCAATGGCCAAAGTCTATATTCTCCTGTAAACCCCATAAACTTCTCAGTTCTACCAGATAAGGATAGGAGAACCGACATTGTCTTATCTCTTTTGTGTAACAATAATCTGAATCCAGTAATATTTTATGCCCTGAATAACAGTCTAGACTGCAGGAAAATTATGAAGAGAAAAATTCTGTGTTGTACTTCCCAGTAACTCTGCAGGCACCCATCCTCCACCACATCAGTCTATCTTGATAATTCTCACTTTTTTCCTTTAAATACTTAAGAGTGTCATTATTGAGAAACAAAACTTTCTCCTCATGGTAAATTTTATTTTATGCATAATCTTTAGTTGAAGAATATAGATACTGTTTCTAGGAAAAATTCAAGTATTACAGAAACAAAGGAAATCAGTACGAATGGACATGAAATTCTTTGTTCCTATAAAATTATACCACATGGATGGCTACCTCATTGAGAGGCCAGCCCTGACTTAAAGAAAGAGAATTGATGAATTGTGTTAATGTTCTAGTCCATATTTCAAAGTTCCCTAGATAATTCTAATGTGCAACAAGAATTAAGAACTTCTAGTCTACAAAAGGGGGTTTCCATACCTTCTTGTGAATTCAAACCACCAAAAATGTTTGTTTTAAATATTGATTATTTGAAGAAACACCATAGATTCTTTTTTTTTAATTGGTGCATTGTAATCATACATTTTTGTTAGGTACAAGCTGGTAAAGGCATACATGCACACATTTCTCATTTAATCCTTCCACAATCCCCACCCCACTACCTCCTTCTCAGGTTCAGTTTAGTAATTGACTTTGATATGCTTGTGAAAGTACATCATGTGCATTAGGGTGTTTCTCCCCCACCACCTTCAGTTAAGTCAACTTCTTTGCTCATCTAAGGTTTCTCCTTCTTTATCTGGAGTCCTCTTATGCCTCATTTTTTCCCTAGCATCCGCATATTACGAAGAACATACAATTTTTTACTTTTCATGATTGACTAATCTCACTTAACATAATGTTTTCCAGTTCCATCCATTTCCCTGCAAATGACTTGATTTTGTTCTTTGTGGCTGAATAAAATTCCATTGTGTCCATATCTCATAGTTTTGTAATCCATTCATCTGTCGATGGACATCTTGGCTGCTTCCATACTTTGGCAATTGTGAATTGTGTGGCTATAAACATAGATACACATGTGTCAGTCTTATAGTTTGGTTTCCATAGATACCCAGAAGTGGTATTGCTGGATTATATGGTAGGTTCATTCCCATTCGTCTGAGGATCCTCCATACTGTTTTCCAAAGTAGTGCACTAATCTGCAATCCCACCAACAATGTATTAGGGTTCCCACTTCTCCACACCCTCACCAGCATTTGTTGTTGTTCTTGTTTTAGATGGCTGCCATTCTAATTGGGGTTAGGTGAAATGAGATTCTTAACTGGTAGATCTGAGTGAAGGTCTAGTATATGTAATTTAAATTAGTTCTGTAGATGATACTCATTTCCATATTTTGGGAACCAGAATTTTAAAACAGGTGCAGAGAAATAAAAGGAAGTGTCCTTGTCAAACATAAACAAAAATGTAAAGCATGTTAAAATTGAACAATCTAAGTTGTATTTCAATGTAATAAGCTCATTGCTATTCGTTTGGTGAGATATAAATTGTGTGTATTAGTAAGAGAGTAAGAGATTGTATGAAAAATTAATAAGTGAAATAAAAAAAATATTGTGATGGATTCTATATAAGTTTTCAGTGAAAACATGTAAAGGTTGGGGTGAAATTTGTAGTCTCTAGTTTGAGACTTCTTAAAATAAGTTATATTTCTATAGCAATATTGCAAGCTACTGCTATAAGATCCATATTTATTTGTATGGTTTTTTGTTCTGTAGAATTCTCTAATGTTTACTGATAGCTTTATGGCAGGGAAAGTCTTACACATAATCCTGACATTTATCAGGTATTTTAGCATCTTTTAATGACTAGCAAATATAACAAATACACACATCTGTGTAATCCAAATGCCTATCAAAATACAAAACCTCAGAAATTTACCTAATGCTTCTCTGGGTCAGTCCTAACTCTCACACCATCTCTCAGAAGTAACACTTTCTTGATTTTTTTCTGACTGGATTTTTCCTTTTCCAAAACACCATACATAAGGAATCATCCACAGATATTTTTATGACTTCTTTCATTCAGCGTGTATAAAAATTACTCATATTATTTAATGTACCTGAAATTTTTCTTTTTATTTCTGTGTAAAAGTTCTTTACATGAATATATCACAGATTATTTACTCTATCATTGATGGATTTGTGGATTAAATTTAGTTTGGGGGTATTATAAATAAAACTGCTATAAACATTCTTGACAAGTTTTAATGTGAGCATATATATTTGCATTTCTCTTGGTAAATAGGTAGGAATATCATTGCTGGATCATAGGGTGATTTATTTATTTTTATTTTTATTTATTTATTTATTCATTTATTTATTTTTGTAGTACTGGAAATTGAACCCAGGGGCATTCTACCTCTGAGATACACTTTCAGCTCTATTTTTTAATTCTTGAAAAAGGGTCTCATTAAGTTGCAGAGGGCCTCAATAAGTAGCTGAGGCTGGCCGCGAATCTGCAATCCTCCTGTCTCAGCCTCCCAAGTACTGGATTTACAATGGTCGGCTACCATGCCTGCCTGGCACAAACTTTATTTATTTAAAAAAAGCTTCCAAACTTTTTCCTAAAATAGTTGCATCATTTCACCCTGTCACCAGCAATTAATTCACATTCTAACCAAAGAACACTATTGTCAGTCTTTTTCATTTTAGCCACACCAGAAGGTTTGTAGTGATACCTCATTGTGATTTCAATCATATTAAGTTGTTGTCTATCATTTGTCTTTTATATATTTGGAATAAAATCATATTTCAAATGTATGTATTGTAAATACCTTCTCCAAAGCCCCTGATTTTGTGGTTTGCCTATTTACTTTCTCAATAGTGAGTTTTAAATTTGATAAAGCCTGATTTTAACAATTTTTAGTTTTTTATCTTATGCTTTTTATCTTAAGGGATATTTTCCCACTCTAAGATCATAAAAATATTCTAGTGTATTTTCTCTCAGAGCACATAAATTTATAAGGCAAATATCCATAGATCTGCCCAAGAACAGAATTTAAAGGTTGACTTCCAAAAAGTTAGAGGGGCTTGGGAATATTGGTGCTTTCCACTTCACAATTAAGTTTACTATTTCTGCTCTAAAAAATTATCGCCAAAAATAATCATACTATTATAAAATTTAAAATACCACAAAGGGGAGAGGAGCCCAAGATGGCATCTGAGTGAAACACCTCGCCTCAGACGCTGTGAGCTGGAATCAAATCTGACATAAAAGCAGCTTCTTGATGGAAGAAAAAAAGTGAACAAAACAACAAAATTTGAACTATAACTAAAGAGACCCCAGAAAGCCTGACTGCATGGCAGCGGCCCGAAGCCACAGAACCAGGCCACAGCAGCCTTTAAGCCTTTAAGCCGGCCACCCAGCTGCATACCCAGCAACCAGGCATGGAGTAAGCGACTCCAGAACTCCACATCCTAACCAGGCGGCAGATCCTCGCACCTTCCACAGTGACTGGAACCTGCAATACAACCAGTGTAAGCCCCCGCGGGACCACCCCAGCTCACCTCTCCTGCCAGAGCCGGAGCAGTGATCAACTGCACTGCAGAGCCTGAATCAAAACTGCCGCAAACACAGCTTCTTGATGGAAGGAAAGAAAAGCAAAGCAGCAAAAAAAGTGAATCAACCAACAAAAATAATAAAGAGTTTACCATCAAACAAAAGTTCAGGGCCAATTGGTTTTCCACGTCAATTTTATAAAACATTTATAGGAGAAGTAATCCCAATATTCCTCAAACTATTCCGTGAAATAGAAAGAAATGGGACTTTCCCAAACACATTCTATGAAGCCAACATCACATTAATACCAAAACCAAATAGAGACAGCTCAAGAAAAGAAAACTATAGGCCTATATCATTGATAAACTTAGATGCAAAACTGCTAAACAAGATACTAGCAATGCGCATTCAAAACCACATCAAGAAAATTATACACCATGGCCAAGTCGGGTTCATCCCAGGGATGCAAGGCTGGTTCAATATACAGAAAACAATCCATCTAATTCACCACATAAATAAACTCAAAGACAAAAATCACATGATTATCTCATTTGATGATAAAAAAGCATTTGACAAGATCCAACACCCATTCATGCTAAAAGCACTTCAGAGAATTGGAATAGAGGGAACATACCTCAACATCATAGAAGCAATATACAATAGGCCTACAGCCAACATCATATTAAATGGAGAAAAACTGCAAGAGTTCCCACTAAAAACAGGAACAAGACAAGGATGTCCATTATCACTTCTTCTGTTCAATATAGTACTTGAGACTCTAGCCAGAGCAATAAGGCAAGAGAAGGAAACCAAAGGGGTAAAAATAAGGAAAGAAGAACTAAAATTATCCCTTTTTGCAGATGACATGATACTATACTTACATATACTTTGTTGACCCAACAAAGTCAACCAAAAAACTTATAGAACTGATCAACAAATTCAGCAAAGTGTCTGGATACAAAATCAATCTTAAAAAATCAGAAACTTTCCTATATGCCAACCATAAATCCACTGAAAAAAAATCCAGAAAACAATTCCACTCACAATAGCACCCTGAAAAATAAAATACTTAGGGATAAACCTAAGCAAAGAGGTAGACCTCTATAAGGAAAACTATAAAAAGTTGAAAAAAGAAATTGATGAAGACCTTAGAAGATGGAAAGATCTTCCATGCTCTTGGATATGCAGAATAAATATCATCAAAATGGCCATCCTCCCAAAAATGATCTACAGATTCAATGCAATACCATGAAATTACCAAGGTCACTCCTCACAGACATAGAAAAACCAGTCCTAAATTCATTTGGAACAACAAAAAGTCCAGGATAGCCAAAGTAGTCCTTAGCAACAAGAACCATGCAAGAGGTATCACATTACCTGATTTCAAACTCTACTACAAAGCCACAGTAATAAAAACAGCATGGTATTGGCACAAAAACAGACACACAGACCAATGGAACAGAATAGAAGATTCAGAAACAGACCCACATCCTTACAGTCAACTGATTTTTGACAAAGGAGCCAAAAATATACACTGGGAAAAAAGATAGCCTCTTTAACAAATGGTGTTGGCAAAACTGGTTAACCATATGCAGGAAAATGGAAATAAACCCCACTTTCTCACCCTGCACAAGAGTCAACTCAAGGTAGATCAAAGACCTGGAAGTTAGGCCAGAGACCTTGTGGCTACTTGAAGAGGGCATAGGCCCAACACTTCCACACATAGGCACAGGTAAAAGCTTTCTCAACAAGACCCCAAAAGCACAAGCAACTCAAAGGAAGATCAATACATGGGATTGCATTAAACTGAAGAGCTTCTGTGCAGCAAAGGAAACTATCAAGAACCTCAACAGAGAGCCCACAGAGTAGGAGAAATTTTTTGCCAGCTACTCTTCTGATAGAGGTCTAATATCTAGGATATAGAGAGAATTCAAGAAAATCACAGGTAAGAAAACAAATAACTCAATTAAAAAATGGGCAAAGGATCTAAATAGACACTTCACAAAAGAAGAAATACAAATGGCCAATAAATGTATGAGGAAATATTCCACATCATTAGCAATCAGAGAGATGCAAATCAAAACTACCTTGAGATTTCACCTAACTCCAATCAGAATGGCAATCATAAAAAACACGAACAACAACAAATGCTTGCAGGGGTGTGGAAAAGTGGGAACCCTAATACATTGTTGGTGGGATTGCAGATTAGTGCAACCACTTTGGAAAACAGTATGGAGGATCCTCAGACCAATGGGAATGAACCTACCATATGATCCAGCAATACCATTTCTCGTTATCTACTCAAAAGATTGGAAACCAAACTATCAGATCGATGCATGTGTATCTATGTTTATAGCTGCACAATTCACAATTGCCAAACTATGGAACCAGCCAAGATGTCCATCAACAGATGAATGGATTACAAAACTATGGTATATGTACACGTACAATGGAATATTTCTCAGTCATAAAGAAGAACAAAATTGTGTTATTTGCAGGGAAATGGATGCAACTGGAAAACATTATGTTAAGTGAGATTAGTCAATCACAAAGAGTAAAAAAACATATTTTCTCCTGATATGCGGGTGCTAGGGAGAAGATAGGGCATAAGAGGGTCTCCAGATGATAAAGGAGAAACCCTAGACGAGCAAAGAAGTTGACTTAACTGAGGGGGATGGATGGGGGAAGAGGGAGACACCCTAATGCGCATGATGTACTTTCACAAATATATCAAGGTCAATCACTAAAATCACTAAACTGAACTTGAGAAGGAGGGAGGGCAAGGGAGTGGGGTGGGAATTGGGGAAGGGGTTAAATGATAAATGTGTGCATATATGCCTTTATCAGCTTGTACCTAACAAAGATGTATGATTACAATGCACCAATTATTATAAAAAAAATTTTAAAATACCACAAAGATTAGGGCCTAAAACAATACAAATTTAGTGTCTGATAGTTATGAAAGTTATAGGTATAAAATCACTTTTACTGAGGAAAAACTAAAGTGTTAGCATACCCGCATTTCTTCTTGGGGCTCCAAAGAAGAATCTGCTCCCTGTGTTTTGAGGATTCTAGAGGTAAACTACATTCACTGTTTCATGACACCTTTCTCTATGTAGCGTCTCTACTCTCTGATTTCTGCTTCTCTCATTATATATTTTTTCTCTGCTTCTAGTATTCAATCTTCCCTCTTAATGACTTTTATCATTACATTGGAACCACCCAAATAGTTTCCTCATCTCGAAATCTCTCCAGCAGAGTCCCTTTTTTTTTTTTTTTACCATGTAGGGTAGCATATTCTCAGGTCCAATAGATAAGGATGTAGGCATTCCTGGAAGATTATTATTCAGCCGACTACAATGCTTTATAATGCTCACATCACAAATTTAATAATATCACAGACTAGATCCACTTAATTTTTATGTAATTATTGTTATAACCTTTACTTCTATATGTGTTCCAAATATTTTTCAGCATTATCTTTTACTTTAAATTAACATTCTTCCTTAAGTAAATTATAAGAACACATAATCTATAATTATCCATTTATTTACCAGTTCTGGTCCTTTTTATTCCTTCATCTAAATCTGAAATTCAAGCTGTTATCATTTACCTTTAACCTGAAGTGTATCCTTTAGCAATGGAACATTTTTCAGCCTCAAATGATTTAAAAACTAAAATATAATTTTCACAGAATAAGAAGCCTATGACATAAGCCCTAAGTTACCCAGCAATTATGCTAGTAGCTTCAGATATAGGTAACATCACAAAAATTTCTCAGCATTTCTATCAGTTTGTAGAATATTGTGTTTAAGCAATGCCAATTTTAATTTTTCACACTTTTTTGTTATATAAAAGGCAGTATGTTTGGATGTACATTTTTATTTTCTTGTTCCAAGATGTGTTGCAAGTGGAGAAAATCAGTAAGAAAAAGGAACTAGGGAAGTAGAAAAAGAACTGAGACATGTATGCAGAACACTCAGCCTGGGCTGATGCCCATCTTTTTATCTACTGGACCATTTTTCCTGGTGTCTGTGTGTGCATTGCTGGATTTCAGTTGTATATTTCATGTAATCAACATGAAACCAACTGGCTGAGCAGGTTGTTCTCCACTAGCTAAGAAAAAAAAATCATATTATAATTGTTGATATTTCTAATTTTTAATTGAGAAGTTTACTTTAGTCATCGAAGATCTTTAGGAAGATTGAGAGATTTAAGACAATTTAACTTCTCTTCATTGCCAACCATAAATATTGTAAGTGTAAAAGAATGGGGATAATGAATGGGTATCAAGTTTGTACTAATCCTGTATCTTTAGATTATAAAGAGCAGGTGTCAACCAGACATAAATTGGTTTTTGATGCCTCTGATGGAAAATGTCTTCAGATTTTACAGAGGAGATAAAACTATGCATGAAAATGTATCTTCTTATCAAATTTCATTGTGATGCTGTAGCATAATCGCTAGTTCCCTGGTAGAAGAATACCTATCCAGTGCAAAATACACTTTGTTTTTTGTTTTTTTTTTCAACTTACAATTGAGCTCTATTCCAAAAGCTCATTGACAAGTCAATTACTAGGAACTTGGAGCACATTTTTCCAGAGGCACAATATGACAAAACTCTGCAGGCACCCCGATGTGAGCCTGAGTGAACCACAAGACTAACTAATGGTACCCTAGAATACAATCAGTGTACACATGAAATTCACAGGAAAGTCTGTCCATGTTCCAGTAGGGGGTATTTAGGAATCTTCTGTCACAGGAACAAGGGGCACCTTGGTATATGCCTCTGTAGCAGACAAGTCTCTGTATCTTGTACTCTTTCTTTTTTTTTTTAATTTTTTATTGTAGTAACTCGTGCAATATAGCATACATCTTTGTTAAGTACAAATTGTTGACAACATATTTGCACACAATTCTCATTTGACCCCTTCCCCGATTCCCTCCCCATTCCCTCCCCCCCTCTCCCCCTAAGGTTCACTTCAGTGAGTGACCTTGATATGATTGTGTAGGTACATCATGTGCCTTAGGGTGTCCCTCTGCCCCATGAATCCACTACAATTAAGTCAATTTCTTTGCTTATCGAGGATCTCTCTTTTTCATCTAGAGACCCTCCTATGCCCCATCTTCTCCCTAGCATCCACATATTAGGGAAAGCATATGATTCTTAACTCTTTGTGACTGACTAATCTCACTTAACATAATGTTTTCCAGTTGCATCTATTTCCCTGCAAAGAACATGATTTTATTCTTCTTTATGGCTGAGTAAAATTCCATTGTGTACATATCCCATAGTTTTGTAATCCATTCATCTGTGGTTGGACATCTTGGCTGCTTCCATAGTTTGGCTATTGTGAATTGAG
>PVLC010007342.1:46792-63984 GCA_004027655.1 Graphiurus murinus | reverse complement strand
GATTCCAGTCCATATCACCTCTATGGAGTTCAGGGGATGGTAGTGGGAAGGAGAGAGACTGATGAGAAAGAGAGGAGAAGAGAGGAGAGGAGAGGAGAGGAGAGGAGAGGAGAGGAGAGGAGAGAAGAGAAGAGAAGAGAAGAGAAGAGAAGAGAAGAGAAGAGAAGAGAAGAGAAGAGAAGAGAAGAGAAGAGAAGAGGAGAGAGGAGGGAGGAGAGAAGAGGGAGGAGAGAAGAGGAGAAAAAAGAAGAGAGAATGGATGCACAAGTGGAGGGACTCTGTTCTCCCATCATAGAGGCCCCAAGCAGAGAAAAAGAGTGAGAGGAGGAGGGATATATGTAAAATTAATAAGGCCACAGCCCTCTCAGGAACCAAACCCTGACTCTAAAGTGTCTGTCTTCTCTATGATATGAGGTCAGCTGGACAGTCTAAATCCAAATCATAACCGGTAGACTATGTGACAAACCTTTAGTGATCTTCTAACATTACTGGCCTTCTCTTTTAATTAGTTTGTGACTATGAATCTCATTCAATTTGGACAAAGCCAAGAGGGAATGATACACATCACTATTGGAAAAGAGATAAGACTCTATTTCCTCCCATCCTTTTCTTTCCCTCATGCAGAGTGCTCAAGATGAATGTGCTTCAGCACACAGTATTGTTATGGTGAAGAAGGGTCTAAGGGGGATAGAAGGACAACAAATTTTCACGTTGTTTTAAAATAATTAGATTATTGTTTTGATTACCACAGCCTAGTCAAACTTATCTGATATGGAAGCGGAAAGGTTCCAAAGGAACCCAAGCTCTGTGTAAGAGTTTGCCTTCAGGGTTTTGAGCAAAGACTTTTTGTTTGTTTGTTTGATTGTTCTTGTTTATTATTATTGCCTGTTCATATACATCCAAGCCTCAAGAATGTGTTTTAAATAGCAGCATTTTTCTTGCAGGCAAGTACAATAACAAAAACATATTAATTTTGAATTTCAGTGACAACAGAGAATAGGTATTATTCATAAGAATACTTGTGATTGTTTTGATGTATGAATGCTTACCTTTATATATTTATATAACTATGGCAGTTTTATGGATGCTTATTCTTCTGTAGTAGTTATAAAACATATGTCATAATAAAAAATACTTGTAGTCTCAAAGAAACCTATGGATTTTAAAATAAGTGAAAATTCTGAGTGTAAAGAGTAAACTGTGTGTTTAAGTTTCAGGTAATTATTTGCTTATCAGCAGGTTCTGTTCCCAAGGCAACACAACATGTTTGTAAAAATCTATATCACTTAGGGTCACAAGCACTGTTTTCAGGATGCCTGGTGTTGTAGCAGGGCCTGTAAGTGATATTTGATCCCCAGAAGCCTTGCAAAAAACATATATATAATCTTCTGTTCTTAGCATCTCCAAACTCCCTAATCAAGTTTCCAATTGTTGACTTTGCCAGTTTTGCGAAGGGCTTTCTCTGACCTCCAGAGATAGCACTGCCAGAGGACACTAGGCTAGCAAAAATTTGCAATGAAATTAACAATCCCCAGGAGCAGCCTTTAGCCAATGGTCAATTTTACTTGAGAGGCATAAATCATAAGCAAGATTTCTACATTGTACACTAGAGCCCCTCATTTGGATTTAGCTCCAATAGCCTGCAGTGGTAGTTTAAAAAGATAAACCATTTCAGTTTAATTTCTCCCCTCCTTTTATATTCCCAATCCACTATCAATGTTTCATCATATTACAAGGCAAATAACTACTTGTGCTGGAATACTTATCTCAGATTCTGCTTCATGATAATTCAAATATTGCCACCCACAGTCCCCTCAGCAGACACCTTTTATCTCAAAATTTCATAAATCTTAGTAATCACATACCACAGTGGGTATTATATTTTCAATGATATCACTGCTCTCCAACACAAGATCCTTTGCAATATATATACACAGCAAACTTGAACTCACATGGATTTTAGGATGATTAATATTGGATAATAAAATAGAACTAGTTAACAAATACATCTAGTTTAATTATAATCATGATTCCTGATTCAAAGTAATTATTTTAGCTACTCTATTATTATGAATGCTGGATTACTATTATTATACTGCTATTAACATTATCATAATTAACATCATGAGGAAATAGCACAAAACTTTCATTTGAACATAGAAATATACTATTAAGTCTATATAAGACTATGTAAATATTGAATGTATTTTAATAGGTCAGTTCAATATAAATAAACTCATGAAAGAACAGCTCATGAATTTAGTTGCTTTCATTTCAAAATACCATACATTTTTATCCTCAGTAGCCTTGCAAAAAGTCAACAACAAATGATAATAATAATTCTGCTTAATAAAGAGGTAAGCTTTGAAAACTGGAAAAATAGGAAGTTAGTACAGATAAGGTTAAACACATCTATCTCTTGAGACATTCATCATTTCTTTATTGTGAAACCATTCAAAATCCTTTCTTAGAAATATGTACTAGGAAATTAATACCTATTATCTTATAAACATTTTAAAGCTGTGAAATTAACATTGAAAAAATATAAACATCTCAGGTTTAGTAGCAACATGTAACAAGCTTACATAAAGTTGCTAGCATGTCTACAATAATGAAAAAAAGCTAGAAAACAAAAAAAATGACTTTTTTTAGATTCCATGAAGAACTGAGATTGAAGCACAGATTGACACCCTAAAATCTGAAGGGACAAATTAATCACTGTTGGTACAGAAACGGAGGTTTGCTAACCTGTAACAGAAGCCACTGGAGTTCTAGATAAGTAAGAATACATAAATGAGGATTTTGATAAATTGCTGGATGCTGAGAATGGACTAGCTTTATCATGAAATCTCCTGGGAACTGCAGTCTCCGAAGTCCCATTACATGCAAAGCAAAGAAGATATCATCACAAGTGATGGAGAGTCAAATGGCAGTCGCACTGGAGAGCAGAGTATAACAGAGGTGATGGGGAAGTGAGTCAGGCTTGGCATTAATAGAATGGAGATAGCCCCTATCTCACACAAGAGGATATAAGTACCTTGTTTGAATCATTGTGCAAGCTGGAGGAAAAGTGAAACTTTAAGATTAAGGACTAGGTGGGTTGCAGTACAGCTAGTCTAGCTGACTGGACACTAACCAGAAATATTTTGGGCTGAGTAGCAAGGGAGAGGTGAATAGAGCAAGGTCATAGGATAAAAGGTAAGAATTTAAAGTCAAATATTTCCCTGTATACCAGCAATGAACATTAACATCCAAGACTGAGAAAATATATAACATAATAGGTTCAAATATAATGAGGTACTGAAGTACAAATCTGAAAAATAAGTAGAAGATTTGTATATAAAAACCTATAAAACATTGATGGAAGTAATAAAGTCAGTAAATTAAGAGGAGTTTCAGTTCATGCATGGGCAAACAATATTTAGAAGTCAGTTCTTAATTTGATCCATATATTCTTTTTAAAATTTTTATTTTTATACTTTCATTGGTGTGTTTTAATTGTATACTATAGTGAGATTCAAAGTCATACAACATGCATACACACATCAGTTCAATAAAATTCTAATCAACATCCCAGCAACATATGTCTATGTATTAAAAAATTAAATCTAAAATTACTACATATGATCAAAATATATGCAAAGGCCAAGCAAATACTTAAAAAAAACATGGGAGAACTTAGAGGATCTATTTTCAAAAAGTACTAGAAACTATAGCAATTAAGAAACCAGAAAATGTCAGGGATATCACTCTGTGTTTAAGCACTTGCCTAACATGTTCAAGGCCTTGGGTTTAATTCCTACAAAACAAACAATAAAACTAGATGCATTGTGTTAGTTGCATAATAGACAAAGAGCAACGGATCAGAATAGAAAGGAAAGAAACAGACATATGAACACATATGTAGTTGATAGTTGACAAAGTTTAGAAGGCAAATGCATGACTAGATGATCGTATGTTCACAAAATGATGCTAGAAAACTTGACTACCATATGCAAGAAAGTGAACCTAGATAGACAACTTACTAGACCTTACTACATATTTAACAAATATCATAGGCATAAATGTAATATAAAATGTTAAAGTCTCTAAAAGAAGCAATGAGAAAATAGAAGTAGCCAAGAATTTGATTATAAAGGTTTAAGTACAACATCTAGAGAGCCATTATAAAAAAAGATGAATTGCATTTTACTAAAATTAATTTTTCTCTATTAGCAGCACTGTAGGAGTATGAAGTATTTTTCTCTGCCTGTAAGAATATAGGATTTACAAATAACATATTGGAAAATTTACTTGTGTCACTAGAGAACACAAGAATATTCTCTTAGATATCAAAAATAGATAAATAAAAAACAAATCAAAACAGTTAAAAGTCTCCACAGACTTCTCATCAAAGAATATGCACACATGGCAAATAAGCATTTGAAAAGATGTCCAACATGATTTCTCACTAGAGGAATGCAAAATAAAATAGCAAAGGGACATTTATCTCAGTGACTAAAATTAAAAACAAAATTTAAAAATTGATAACTCAAGCTACTGGAAAAGATGTGCAGCAACAAGAACTCTCATTTGTTTCAGGTGGTATTGCAAAATGTCACAGTCTTTTTAAAAGACTACAGATTTCTTGCAAAGTTAGCACAGTCTTTTATGTGATCCAAAAATCATGCTTCTAATTAATTAGGAAATGGCTCAGAAATATAAACTAATCATGAACAAAAATAATTGGAAACTCTTATATACAACATTGCATGTAAATGTTTATAACATTTTGATTTTTATTATTATTGTCAAACAGGAATTTTTTTTTGTACTAAGTATTGAACCCAGGGGCATTCTGCATCCAAGGTACATCCCCATTTTTTAATGTTTTATTTTTAACCAGGCTTTTGCTAAGTCGCTACGACTGGCCTCAAACTAGCAATACTCCTGTCGCAGCCTCCCAAGCATGAAATTACAGGCTTTTGGCACCACACTGAGCTTTAAAAATATTTTCATAACTTCTTTTACCAGCAATCATCAAAATTTTCAAGATATGTGAACAAGGAAAAAACAGGAAAGAATTAAATGTATCACTATGAATCTCACTATGATGTACAAGTAAAATGCACCAATAACATTAATAAAAATAAAATTAAATAATTATCTGATCAGAAATCATCAAATCTGTCAAGATATAATAACAAGAAACTGTTATGTCTTGTAACTAAATGTATTGCACCTACAGGGACATGACAACCAAGTGGTATCTAAAAAGAAATCTGGGAACATAAAAAGATCATTAAGAATAAAATATGTAATTTAGCTAATCATGTGCCACTGCTGGTTCATTAATTGTGACAAATGCTCTGTGAGATTTTAAGATAATAATAGAGGAAACCAGGTGTGGGATGTCTGAGAACTCTATTATGTTCATAACTTATATCAAAGTCTATTCTAAATTTTTAAAAAGGGGATGGAACTAAACAATATTGATAAGTGAGATCAGCCAGTCTCAGAAAGTTAAGGGTCATATGTGAAAATTAGAGAGAAAAATAAGAAACAAAAAAGACTTGAGATAATTGAAGAGAGAGACCAATAGAATACTGGGGAGGAAATGGTGAGGGAAAGAAACCTTGATGAAGGCAACAGTTCAAATAATGCTGTGTCCACATATGAAGATGTAACTATCAATTTCACTAACATAGATGGGGAGTGGACTGGATCTGGTGGGAAACACATGTTTGTATTACGTTGAACCTCACTATGATGTATACTTATAATGCACCAGTAAAAGTATATTAAAATGTGTATCTAAAATGGCTGAATAGTTATATAGCTCATATCATTTTCTTAAGATTAATCTTTTTTAAAAAGTTATCAAGAAGACATTGACAGGCATGAAAATCTCTTATAGGTAAGAAAAATAATAATATATTTCTTTCTGAAAATTATGTTTAATCACCTACAAAATGTTTAGGTCTAATTAAGTAATGTTTCTCAATTTTGAATCTGCACAAAGTATTTTCTAATTTTATTTGTTTTTAGGGGTCTTTATCCCTTTTTTTTTGATTTAGTCTATTCATTTTAGCACAGAAAATAAAAATGACACCAAGCAAAAAACAATATTAGAAGAATAAGTATGTAAAAGGGATATATTAATCAACCTCAAAGAGCTCTGGGTAAATACAACTAGATAAATTTAAACATTAAATAAGTAACATAGTATTTAATAATAAACTAAAATGGAAAGTATGTATACATGACTCCATGCTAACCGAAATAAAGTTAATAAATAAATAAGTAAGTAAATAAATAAGTAAATACAGGAAGCAAGTAAGCTCTGGTAAATCTTTCTTCCAGAAGAACTTTATTAATATGTCCATATATTCCTCCTTCAGTAAGTAGAACTTAATCATCAGTTAAACCTTATTAAAGGTTTGGCTATTCACACTTTCTTGCTTTCAAAGTACAGATTATGGAAATAAAAAGTAATTTTCGGTATAGTATATTCAGTGAATGTTACTTAACCATTAAAGATTAACATCCCCAGCTGATGTCATGTATCACCTGAAATGATGTAATGAAAAAGACTCTGTTGCATTATTTTTAGAAACCCTTAATTCTTGTCTAATCATGAAAAAATCATCGACAATCTCAAGTTAGGTACATTTTACAAAATACTTGTCCAGTTGCGCTAAAGACTGTCAAGGTCATAGAAA
The DNA here is from genome assembly GCA_004027655.1 of Graphiurus murinus. NCBI lineage: Eukaryota > Metazoa > Chordata > Mammalia > Rodentia > Gliridae > Graphiurus > Graphiurus murinus. The sequence continues at coordinate 57,283 of PVLC010007342.1, read as the reverse complement.
ACTAGAAAAGACTAAAAAAAACTATCACCTATCTAAGGATATTGAGGAGATATAGAAAGTACCTATAATGTAGTATTACATATTTGATTATGAAACAGAAAGAGAATGTTAGTTAAAAAACTAATAAAATACACATAAAGCTTGAAGTTTTTTTTTTTTAATATTAATGTACCAGAGCTAGTTTCTTAGTTTTTACAATTTCTCAATGGCATTATATGAATATAACAATTTGGGAAACTGGATTGTGGGGTATATAGGAACTCCCTATAGTATGTTTGAAATTTTTCTATGATATTTAGTGTTTCAAACTTTAAAAATATCCATTTAGTGACATTGTTAGTGATAACTACATCTATGGTCATAAAATTTGAACTGTTTCCTTCATCAAGTCTCCCTTTTTCCCTCCCATCTCATTCCCCCAATATCCTTCCACCATTCTATTGAAGAGCAGAGTAGTATCTGGAGGCAAACACACCAAGTGCAGTATGGGTGAATATTTATATCACCTTGAAATTCACTATGATGTATAACAACTATTCACTAATAGAATTATATTTGAAGTGTGTTTTGCCAGGCACAGTGACATATTCCTGTAATTACAGCACTAGGGAAATTGAGACAGGAGGATCACAGATACAAGGCTATCTTCAGCCACTTGGTGAGACCCTGTTTCCAATTAAAAAGTAAAAATAGTTGGAAATGTACCTCAGAGGTAGAACACCGCTGAATTCAAGCTCCAGTACCAAAAAGAAAAAAATAAATAAATAAAAATAAAAAAAGGTCTGTAGATATAGATTAGAATTCTAATGCCCCTATGCTCAGTTACTAGTACAAAAATAAATGGATAGGTAAACAGTAAGTTTATTAAAAGTAAGTACATAATTTTTATTTTATAAATATTGGTGGTAGTGCTACTTGCTGTGTTGAAATGATGGGTTAACCTGTTTTATTCCCCTACCAAGAAGTGAAGTCTGTTTCCAAATTTCTTCAATTTGTGCTAAGTATGTGAATGCTATGTAGAATAGAGACATTATGGAAGAGATATCATGCTACATCAGGACCTAGAATAAAACAAGATAGGCAGCTTCTGTTTCTTCCATCCTTGAACAAAAATATGTTTTGATCAAGCTCAAGGAGTCAAGTAAATGATAATAGAGGTTTCCAATCAAGATAAAAGAGCTTTCTAGTGACAAACCACCAAAATCAACTTGCCAATCCTGTGGATATGGATCCTTTAACCTCAGGTAAATTCACCTCAGCCAGTACCATATACAGAAGTTATTCCTATTGATTCTTGATGGAATCATTAAGCATGTTTAAGTAAAAGATTGGTGGTGCTTTATACCCTTAAACTTGGGATAGTTTGTCATTCAACAATAAGTAGAATATTTTTTCAGAATGAGTATTATGCTGAGACATAAACCTGAAATATGAAATGAGTTTTGGATATGGATAGTAAAGAAAGCTTTCAAGAGATTGCTGGTGAAATTCAGAAACAGTGATATTATTACATGATAAAGAGAAAACACTTCTGTTCTTTGAGATATTCCTGGAAAAAGAATGGTACCTAATCAACTCATAGACATAACTTAGGACACTTCCAGGAAAAAATACTACAGGTACTCACTGACTTCTCTGAGGTTGTGATATGATATAAAGTTGCTGGAAGAGCTAAAGTTAGCTCTTCAGTTTTCTGGCAAAATTTAAGGTAAACATAAAGAACACAAATATACCTGAAAAAAATTCTTATTCTGAGCCTCTAAACAATACATTTTTTTTTCCAGTACTGGGGATTGAACTCAGGGCCATTCTACCTCCTAGCTATACCCCCAGCCCTATTTTTTATTCTTTATTTTGAAACAGGGTCTCACTAAGTTGCGGAGTGCCTCACTAGGTAGCTGAGGATGGCCGCAAACCCGGATGCTACGGTCTCAGCCTCCCAAATGCTGGGATTACAAGCTTGGGCCACCACGCCCGGCCACAATAGATTATTAAAATAATAATTGATTTCAGGCAAAGATGATATCAAATTTGACTTCAAGTCCAATAAACAGTTGCTTCTTAGTCAAATATATCATTAGTGCTCTTTGTAAAACCCTTTGTGAATACCTAAGAAAGATTTATGAACATGTCTCCTAAACCCATGCATTTATTTAAAAGGGCTTCTAAATATCATAAGAGGATTTTCCAACAGCAGTTTCAAATATTACCTAAGATACAGAAGGTCATGTCTTGAAAAGAAATGTGGGCTTGACTTTTGTCTCAATTATTTGAATATAAATTGCATAAAATAAATTAAAAGTTTTCAAAACATTATTCTTGTATTTAAAAGGGCAGGGAAAGTTCAAAATAAACAGTGACCTATCTAAATCCTTTAACTTCTGTAAGCATGACTCAAATTAAGAAGGCTATCCAGAGTCAAGAGCTCAGAGGGTGAAATCAATTGCTACAAAAAATCATAAATGTATGGGGAAATTTTCAACATCATTAGCAATCAGAGAGATGCAAATGAAAACTACCTTGAGATTTCACCTAACCCCAATCAGAATGGTAATCATGAAGAACACAAACAACAACAAATGTTGGTGAGGGTGTGGAGAAGTGGAAACTCTAATACATTGCTGGTCGGATTGCAAATCAGTGCAACCACTTTGGAAAACAGTATGAAATATCTTCAGACGAATGGGAATGAACCTACCATGTGATCCAGCAATACAACTTCTGGGTATCTGCCCAAAAGAATGGAAACCAAACTACCAGACCGATGCATGTGTATCTATGTTTATAGCTGCACAATTTGTAATTGCCAAACTATGGAAGCAGCCAAGATGTCCATCGACAGATGAATGGATTACAAAACTATGGGATATGTACACAATGGAATTTTACTCAGCCATAAAGAATAACAAAATCATGTTATTTGCAAGGAAATAGATGGAACTGGAAAGCATTATGTTAAGTGAGACTAGTATGCTCTCCCTAATATGCAGACTCTAGGGAGAAAGTGGGTCATAAGAGGGACTCCAGATCAAGGAAAAACCTTAGGTGAGCAAAGAAGGTGACTTAACTGAAGATGATGGGGTGGGGAGGGAAACACCCTAATGCACATGATGTACTCTCACAAACATTAAAGTCAATCACTAAACTGAACATTAGGAGGGAAGGAGGAGGGAATTGGGTGGGAATTGGGGAAGAGTTAAATGAGAGATGTGTGCATGTGTGCCTTTACCAGATGTATGATTACAATGCACGAACAAAAAATAAAATAAAATAAAATAAATTAATTAATTCAAAAACACAAAGGAATAGAACTGAATGTTAATCAAATGAATTTCAGAACTGCTATGAGCCAATGACTTTTACATGCTTCTGGTTTTCTTCCCTCCCAGAGGAAGGAATCACCTCTGTAATTATGAATGTATATGAGCACAATATTTTGTGTGCTTGTTTGTTTGCTTGTTTGTTTTTCAGAAGAGAGACTGAATGAGCCCAGATACATTTTAACTGAACTACACCACTACCTTTTTGGATTTTTTATTCTGATACAATTCACTAAGTTGCTGAGGCTAGACTTAAACCTGCAATTTTCCTGTCTCAGCCTCCCAAGTACTGGGATCACAAGCATACACCACCATGCCTAGCAATATCTTCTTTTTACTTCATCTTTAAAAAAAAATCCATAGATCAATAATAACCACATGTAAAGTAACCTTCATGCCTGGACCTCTTGATAAAGATATCCTGAGTTTTGAACATGATAACTAGTGAGATAAATCTTCAGGTGGTCTTATAAGGAGAAAAGGCAATTTTCATATTAGTAGTATGTGATAATTGTAGCTTTGGAATAGACCATTTTAGAATAAAGAGAACTAAAATTTCCTTTCCATTTCTTTTACATAAATGTTTGATATACATATCCTTGAATATGAAATGTTTCAATGATTCTTCATAAAATTCTTGGAAATACTTCTGTGCTAGTTTCAGACTTAACTTTTAAGAAAATTATCAAATTCTGGGTCTTACTTATGGAAACATAGCCTGCCCTACTCTAAAATAACAACAACATGAATATAAATCAGATCAAAATAAAACAAACTAAGTTATATAGAGAGAATTTAGATTCTAAGCTGAGAATCTCAGTTGAGATTTCAGACCACCACCAGCCAGGTGAGTGAATGATCTTGCAATTCCACTTTCTAGCCCCAGTTAAGTGGTTCTACATAGAATAGAGACATGTTATCCCACTGAGTGCCATCCAAATTATATATATATATATATATATATATATATATATATATATATATATATATATATCAAGGGCAAGCAAATTTTTGTTGATTTTTAACTTAATAATTGGAGTAGTTTATGTGTTATAGTAAATAATAAAGATACTAGCTCCCATAGCTCCCATATCTTTGAACTATATGACAGTTACAGTTAACATAAATCAGAGTACGTTGAAATTAAAATTATGTTTCTAGTAGCAGTTTTTATAAATAGCACATGTAAGTGAAATAATTTGATTCTTTGCAAAAATTTCACAAATATAATTTCTGAAATTGGAATTTTTTTTCTTTTTGTTAAACCAAATTACTCTCATCCATTTGACATACATTCAAATTCTGACAAACTTCTATACTATTCTAAAATTTAAGGACATTTTTAAACTACATCAGTACTAATGCTTAAAACAGAAAATATTAATTACTTTCAACTTTATTATTACTAAGTTTCAGTAACAAAAATAAACTTGAAGAAGATCCCGGCATAAAGAATTGTATTTTATCACTACTGTTATTTGAACTTGATAGTATTATTTGACAGTTTACACTTATGTTTCTGTGGCATTAATTTAATTTAATCAATTCTGTATTTACTTATAATATGCATATACTGACAAAATTATCAATTATACAAGCACATTGTTTAAGGTCATCTTGGAAAATTTGTAGATAAAATAATTATACATTCAAATAGTTTTGTTTCTTAAAATTATTTTCAATGGCAAACCATTCTAAATGCCACCAAATTTAAGCTCTCCTTTGCCATGTTTTCACAATACCCCATCTGTGGTAAAATCCAATTCCACTCTAATGAGAATGACCTAACATTTAGTATACTTCAAATATTTATATTTTGTTCTTGAATAAAGTTAAAAGTCACATAATTATTTTCTTATTTAGCAATTAAAAATGTCTCACACCTGTTGCTTTTACAAGGGCAGATACTTTTTCTTTCAGGGAACTGGGTTCTTAATATATTTATTATGTATGCCAAATAATAAAAATCTGCATACATCTCAATGTCTCTCTGGAGTGTTAAGGATGGAAAGAGTATGTGTTGGGTCACTGACATTATGCACCCAAATTACTAACTACTTGAAAAGAGGTATTCTCATGCAAAAACCAAAATTAAAACTAGCATGCAAATTAATTTTAAAACATAAAACATATATGTATAAAATATATACACATATATACTAAAATACATAATGTATAGATAATTTATTCATATATCACACATGCATAGAGAGAATAATACTTGATACAGTTAGTAGCTAAGGTTTTTTTTTTCTTAAAATTTTCAGTTTCTTATAGGCTTTCACACGTAAATGACTGTCTTTCAGATAATGGAGACAAAATATGTATATTCTGTATATATATGTGCCCTAGCTTATTTCTTAGATAAAACTTTTCAAAAATTTTTAAGTGTTAGTTTTATATACTTTTAGAATTTAAAAATATTTATGAAAAAAGCTTTAAAAGATCGTTCTTCAAAAGCCTGTCAAAGAGATTATTAGGAAGCTCAGGATAACAATATCTGCTATTAATTATTACCTCACCATCCACTCCCTTTAAAGCTTCTTTACAATTGAATAAATGCTAACATCTACTCCTCCACCCAATTTTAACATCCTTAACAATGTTTCTTTAACTGTGATCACATTCCCTGTATGGTCATAAAATGTCCCCTGAAGAACTCATATATTAATGTTCAGGGTTGATATACTGTAATCTCATCAGTAGATAAATGCATTGTAATGGAATTATCTGGGTGATAACCTGGGTCCTTAGGGTGTGACTGGAGAAGATGAGTCTTTGTGCAGGGTGGGGGTGACCTTGTAGACCGTATCTTTGTCTTTGAATCATCTTGCTTGCTTACTTGCTCTCTCTTGCTTCCTTCCACTATGCCCTGAGATCCAAGGATGCTGGCCTCAAATGGACTGACCCTTGAGTCTCAAAACAAAACAAATCAAAATAAAAAATGAGCAAATAAGTCTTTCTTCTTCTATACTTTGTGGTCAGGCTTTTTGGATTATGGCAGTGAGAATGCTGTCCAAGATAGTCCCTAAAAATGATGTATCAACTGAGAATTCTGCTATGTCAACTTATCTATTAAAGAGATAAAATATCTTGAAATATATATGTGTATATTTATATATGTATATATATATTAATATTTAAATCATATTTTACATTCTTAAATATTCTAAATAATTAGGTACATGATGGGATCTTGTAAGATGTCGTAGTATAGGATATTGTTACTTAGCTTTCGGATATAAAATGATAAAAAATATTTTTTACATTCTTTCCATTTATTATATCAAGAGACTAGACTTGAAGGACTTGATGTCTAAGATCTTTGAAGGAAATATTCTGCACAATACTTTTCTCCAATATCAATGGTCTTCAGCAAAGAGACAGGCACTGGCTTTGCTGTTTGTCAAGAGAGATTTGTTGGCACTCTTGAATGTTCTTCAGTTTTTGTTTATTATGATAATAAATATCCATTTGTTTTTACAAGTCAATAAAAGTAACCAAACTGAAAGTGAAGCTAAACTCCATGCACGTATCTAGATATAAAGAAATAAGATTCCCTAGAAATAGCAGCTGAAGACTGATGAGGCAAGAATCCAAATGTGGGGCTCACAGTCAGAGATAGGGGGCAAAGAACACCAAAGAGACAAAGTGGATTACTATGGGTATAAATCAATGAAAAAAAAAATGAGACACAAGATTGGTTATCTTGGTGAAGCCAAATCAACAGAAATATCTATTAGATTGGGTGACCATGGAGGAAATGGAGGAATTTTCCCAAGCCCATCTCAAACACACCAGTACAGTAGAGACTATGGGACAGTTATGGTAGAAAAAAAAAAATATATATATATATATCACATGTATATGTATATATATGGAAGTATTTTTGAGATCAGTGATGTATAATAAGTGGTTAGAAATGTAATTACTGACTAGGTTTGATTATTATATTCCATTTTGTTTCTCAGATTCATATTTTATTTTAACTAACTATTATTGTGTGAGATCATCCAAATGTATGTGATCACCAAATAGTTATGGTTAAGAATTGCTTGTAAGTTCTATATAGTTCAGACATATAGCTGTAAGTAACTCAGTCACATTATTTACAAAATTTTTATAAAATAAATTACAAAACTGAGTACTAAGTTGTAATGAGTATCTAAATTAATATATGTGTTTCCAATAAATGTTCTTCTAATAATATGCTAAATAAATATCCTTAAAATAACATAGGGATATACTTCCACAAATACCAAATTACAATATCTTTGAGTTAATGATAATTCACTTGTAGATATTTCAATATCATTTTCCTGAATTGATACTTATAAAGTATTTTCTACATGCAAAATATTCCTGAATGAATACATATATATGTACATATATGTATATATATATATGTATAGCATCTCATAGAATTATAAATATATATATATATATATATTTGAAGTGCCATATATAAATGGTATCTGGATACCATCTATAAAATGAGGTAGTTTATAAACAGAGAGGCTATGTACCTTTCTCAATGTTACATAGCCAATAACTAAAATAGCCACACAGTCTGATTTCAAAACCTCTGTTATTTAAAACTGCACTGTGTTGGATCTGCCTTTACATTTGGAATACAATTCTCGTGCCTTCTGCAATATTTATTCCCTTTCTCTAATTAATTATATTTTGGTTATGCATCTGCAAAAATTTAGTAGACTACAGCTTAGTGTAATATGCAGTTGTGGCTAATAGAACTTGTAAAATCCCACTTTTTTTTTGCACTACTGAGGATTGAACCCAGGGGAATTATACATCTGAGCTACACTCCCAGCCCTATTTTTTATTCTTTATTTTGAAACAGGGTCTCAGTAAGTTGTGGAGGACCTCACTGAGTAGCTGAGGCTGTCTGCGAACCTGGATCCTCCAGTCTCAGCCTCCCAAGTACTGGAATTACAAGCGTGCACCACGCCTGGCTCTTGATAACCATAAATTGAGATATAAAAACAGTATCCAAATTGAGAAAATAAAGCACGACAAAATATTTTGTTGGAACTCTTAAAGGGAATCTTCCTCATAAAAAAGTTTTAAGACATATTTGTTTCCCTTAGAAAACTGTCAGTTTGTGGAACTGAAACCAGTTTGATTTGAGTTTAGATTAATAGTAAACAATTTTGGACATTTACACTAAAATGTCATTTATGGTTTGTCAGAAATTCAAAGTCAACTAAATGTTCTGTATTTCATCAGGCAATTAATTTTACTCTAGATAATGATAGAATAATGCAGATCTGGCTCCTCTTGGCAGGTATCTTGTAAGCAGAGTGGGAAGTTAGGCTTGAGATGAAGTGGCAGATTGGAAAAGAGAAGGGTAGAAATAAGATGACTAATGATGACATATTCTAGCTATGGAACAAAAGATCCCCAATGTTTTTCTTCACAGTTTTTATTAAACTAGCCAATGTAACCTGTTAGTGTTTTTCTTAGGTTCACCTGGATATTATGTTACTATAATTAAATATACCCACATTGACACATAATAAGCAATTGTCACAAAATAGTATTGGTCTCCTGAAGTAGAAACTGTTTTTTCTGCCTTGGAATTAGCCATTTAAAGTCTACATACTCTGAAGATGCAAAGACAAATGACTTAAGATCTACCAGTCATGTTATGTCATATACCATGATTTCTTTGCTTTACTTGGCTGCTAAAAGCAGAAAGCTCATCAGAAGTACAAAGGAATAAAAAATATCCAATTAGAATTTTATTTAACGTGATCCAACACTAAAATTCATTATATTTAGATATTTGAATTTATTTTATGCATTCATATATATGAATTTATTATATATGAATTATTTCCCTTAAAGCACCTTTTGGCTACATCATTCTATTTATGTTAGATCCATTATTTAACTTCAGTCTTTATTCTCAGCTCATTACCTTCCTGATGGGGTGATGTTTCTATGGTGATACTGGAATGGGTCTGCATAATGCTCCCTAAGAAAAGGTAAGGACTATTTTTTTTGCATCTGTGAAATGCAATACAATGGAGAAATGTTGTAACTAATAAAGATGAATACCCAGCATTATATGGACATTGATTAAATAAACTAGGAGGATTATTTATTGTATTCAAGTTATCAACTTATTTTAAGAGTGTGAAAGCATTCTACATAGCAAAACACTAACACATAATTATAGAAATTCATACAACAGTACTCTAAAGCAATTTGAATAATTTTTCTCATGATTTATATAGCCATATTACACATGTTTATATATAGTAAATATTAAATATAAAAATATGCATTGCATACATAATATATATATATATATATATATATATATATATATATATATATGAAATAGATTTTTCCTTCTACCAGCCTGTTTACTTTCACTCCAAGAGAATTCATATTAGTAACTTTAATCAATACAGTTCTAAAAGTGTAATTAAATACAGAACATCATTTGTTCTATCTACACAAATATTTTCTAGTTACTTTGTTTGACTTAAAAATCATATATTACTATGAAGTAATTATCACTCCCTATTGACTTATTTCTGTCATTCCAATAATGAGTGCATTTTCCTTTTCAAGAAGAAAATATTACTGCATTATCATTGTGATTTTTTTAAGTGAAGCAATTATCTCTATTAAATTATAAAAAATGACAGAAACATGAAGGAAAGCCTAGAGGAACAATAATAAATATCAGTGATAAAAAATTTAAGAAAAATATTGAGATATTGATGTTACTTGAGAGGCTAACACTGGAGGAATTAAAGATTTAGGTCCAACCTCAGCAACTTAGTAAAAACTTCAGAAATGTAGTGAGGTCTTGTTTAAAAAAAAAAAAAATGATGTTCTTTGCAGGGAAATGGATGCAACTGGAAAACATTATGTTAAGTGAGATTAGTCAGTCACAAAGAATTAAGAAGCATATGTTCTCCCTAATATGTGGATGCCAGGGAGGGGATGTGGCATAAGAGGGTCTCCAGATGAAAAGGAGAGATCCTCGATAAGCAATGAAGTTGATTTAATTGTAGTGGACGCAGGGGGCAGAGGGACGCCCTCAAGCAAGTGATGTAATTACACAATCATATCAAGGTCACTCACCGAAGTGAACCTGAGGGGGAGGGAAGGGGAGGGGATTGGGGTGGGAATT
>PVLC010007342.1:0-46692 GCA_004027655.1 Graphiurus murinus | reverse complement strand
GAAAAGAACATAATGGCATAGCACAGAGGTAAAACAACATTGAGATTAATCCTTATTACCACCCTCCCCAAATATTAAAAGGTAAAATAAAGTCATCATAGAAATGAAAACCAAATCAGAAAAATAAGAAAAAAAATAAACATTGCTGAAAATATAACAAATGATTGACAAACAGGAGGAAATAAAATTAGATTAAAACAAAAATGTAATCAGGCATAAAATATATAAGAAATTTGAATAAGAATTAAAAATGCACAATGTCTTCCAAGAAAAGTAGAGTATTAACTTTTATGAAAATCAAATACAATAGATTTTCATTCTGGAAAAAAACAATATTTGATCCCATGGAAGTAAAACAATAAAAAATGACAAAATACAGGTATAATTTTTAAAATACTTTTCATGGTGGTCAGAACTTAGAATCAAAATGACTAATAATCAGTAAAGGATAACAATAATTTATGTTTTTAAAATTATATCAAGCTGGCCGTGGTGCTGCACGCTTGTAATTCCAGCATTTGGGAGGCTGAGACTGGAGGATCCGGGTTCGCGGCCAGCCTCAGCTGCTTAGTGAGGCACTCTGCAACTTAGTGAGACCCTGTTTCAAAATAAAGAATAAAAAATAGGGCTGGGGCTGTAGCTCAGAGGTAGAATGCCCCCAGGTTCCATCCCCAGTACTGCAAAAATAATAATAATAATAATAATAATAATAATAATAATAATAATAAAATTATATTAAAACAATGTTAGATGATGTTAAAGATCTCTACCAGGTATTCTTAAAAAATTGCTATCAAACATAGCATATTAGAGGCTGGTTCAGGGGGCTCAGTGTTGAACACTTATTTGTCCAGCATGCAGGAGACCCTGGGTTTGATTTCTAGCATACAATCACTAATGCACATGTGTTAAAACACACACACATGCACAAGCACACACACACACACACACATATACAGTAGCTCATTTTATAGAATTAGCAGAAAATATTAAATAAATTGTATTTTTATCTGTAGGGTTTTTCTCGCCTTTCTATTTTCAGTATTTTTATTTATTTTATTTTTCCAAACTAAAACAATTTAATAGAACTTTCCAAAAACAATGATAAAGAAAGAAGGCAATTTGTCAAATGTAGTCCTGAGCAAGTCACAGTAAAAAAATAAATACATGCTTAACTTCCACTTCCTCAAAAAAGAGGTTACTTTCTCTTCTGTAGCCTTTGAAACAAGGTGAAGTACAGCCTATAAGCAAAGTCCAGCAAGGGGCTGCTAAAACAAAGCTCAAGCAGTTGAACATGGATCTCAGAAGAGGTTGAGGGAACCTGACCAAAGCAGTCAAAATCTACTTTTAGTAACTGATACAAAAGTGAAGTGGCTCCTTTCAAGTAGTAGTGCTGTTGAAACCTGGGCCAGTCTGCTCACCTGTGTAGGTATTATTGTTAATTACAGGGATGGTTTCCAGGCACAGAATATGAATCATAAATTAGAATGGATATTAGATGTAATTATGAAAATATAGCGAATGTTTGTGGTCCTAGATCTACAGATGTGTAGTGAGAAATTATAACAAGCTGGTGACGGACCATTGACATGTGGACTCTGCCTAGTCATGTTAGAAAAATACTTTAACTCAAAGATTTTCTGTACTTTCATGTTCTCTAAGGATTTACTTTTGATAAAGAAAGAATGTTGTATACAAAAACTCAATAACTTCCAACAAATTGTGCATGCATGCAAAGAAATAGACCACTCAATTTTCTTAATTTTAGTAAGAAATTAAAGTTTTTGTTTGTTGTGTTATATTCTCTTTATGAAATAAAAATACTGAAAAGTACTATATTTAGTAAATAGTCTCTTTAAAAGAAAAGTCATCAATCCTTCAGTATATTTTTCAAAGTGTTAATGGCTATTCCTTAATAAAGTTGTGGCTGAATTATAATGATAAATAATGCCATAATTATGTATGGCTTCAATATGAAATATTTGTACAGACACATAACATAATTTGGTCAATTTCATTCTTAACATTAAGCAGCTTCTACTCATTAATATTGAAATTAAAATTTAACTTTAATATTTTGAGATAATTCTAGTAAAATAATAAAAATAGACATTTTGGAAAGAGCTTTTAATATCACAAATAATAATTTATTGTTCTTTCTTTTTCTGACTTTAAAAGACAGATATATACAAACTTCAACCTTTGTAGAACAGCAAGATTCTCTATAGGGTTTATTTCTTAAATTTGAAACTCTTTTTGAGTTCACATGTTCATTACTTTCCTTATATAATTATTTTTAACTAATTTAATGAACCAACTTGTAAACAACTAGTTTTTGCAAAGTCTGGGTAATTAACAGTGGTCATGGGCTAATGGCAAGAAATAAACACTTAAAAGTGTACTCCAATATTCATTATTTAGCTGATGATTAATACATATTCCTTACACAATGAACTATATTTTTAAGATTCACTCTAAACTCTTTATAACATATATATATATTTATATACATATATACATTTATTATTGGTGCATTATAATTATACATCTTGATGAAGTTCAGGGTGGTCAAGGCATACATGCACACAACACTCATTTAGCCCTCCCCCAGTCTCTACCCTATTCTCTCTCCATTCCCTCCTTTCCTGTGCTCAGTATAGTGATTGACTTTGATAAGTTTGTGTATGTACATCATGTCTATTGAGGTGTTTCCCTTTTCCCCCCTTTGATCTCCATCAGTTAATTACCTTCTTCATGCATCTAAGTTTTCTCCTCCTTTATTTGGAATCCCTCCTATGTCCCATTTTCTTTTTAGCTTCTGCATATTAGGGATAGAATCTGATTTAATGTAGGTAAACAGATGGTTAATTCATTTTATTTTCTCTAAAATATTTTAAATAATGTTCAAAAGGGGAAAATTTAGAAAATAAGCAGAGGTTGAGATAATCAGAATGTTGTAAACTGAAAAGCATGAAAAATGATTATCTATGTTAGGCCATTATCACTTTATGGAACATCATATGTGGTCATCACAGAAGCAGGGTTAGGAGTGGAACAGAAAGAAAGAAATATTGGCTTGCACATGGTTATTTGTTAACTAAAGTTTTCTATTTTTGATCTCCGCACTCTAGGAAAAAGAGGTGGAATAGAATACCAGCTCTAGGTACATTTGCATGTTGAGCCTGTTTTAGTTTTAGAGAGACAAATGTATACTAACACCACTAAATATTAAATTTTTTTCACTCATTACGCACGATATTCCAACAGAGTCTTAGCAACAGTAATTATCGCATAGAGGAGTTGAACTGCAAATTTCAGATCTGTTTGGTAGAGTAACCAGTGAAGGAGAGGACATTATGGAAAATTCAATTCCTTACATGGACGGTGCAGTTGATAAGATAAATATCTTCATTTCAGAGAAAATATTTTTAGACCCAAGTGGAGTTAAGTGAGAAGTCAAAACAGCACAATGAGAACTAAGTCTCGAAATATCGTGTCCAAGAATAGTCCTACTTGCACTCATTGCCGGGTTTCACCCAAGCAAAAGTTACATGGCTCAGAGCATTCTGCCTGCAGATCAGGGATGCGGAATAGATAAAGGAGACTGGTGAAACTTCTTTCTTTTCTTCCTTCTTTCCACCAGCTAAAATATATCCAAAAGGGATGACTATTTCTAGAAAATAGTCACATATTTATTCCCCAGAGAAGAAAGAACAAGTTCATTTTCATTATGTTCTTTTTAAAATTCAAATTTCATAAGTCCACTTTCAGTGCATAGAATTGTAATCAATTTTACTTTTTAGATTGATGCTTTTTGGTTTTAGTAGAACAAGTGAAATATGGAGTGCTCTGTATTTCTTTCTGATATATAGAAGTAGATGAAGTTGAAAATTAATTAATTTTGTTAAATATATTACATTTTCTATTAGACTCCACTCTGAGAAATTTTCTGTGATGGGCTATTACAAGTTATAACTCTAAGTTTTGATACCATTGGAGAAATATTTTGAATATATTGTGTAATCTGATTATTATCCAGCACATTAATTTTAAAATAAGTGGTATGTAATGCATATTAAAAATGAATACATACTTATCTTTCATTACTTTTAAAATATAATTTAAAATATTCAATCTCAAATGTTTTATTTATTGGAAGGTTCAAAAAATACATGGCACTGATTTCTACAAATAGCAGCTAAGTTATGATTGAAGAAGTCAGGAATGATGGTGCACACCTGTAATACCAGCACTTGGGGGGGCTGAGACAGGAGGATCACAGGTTCACAGACAGCTTTGGCATCTTAGTGGGGCTCTCCACAACTTAGCAAGACTCTATTTCAAAATAAAAAGGGGGGCTGCCATTTATTTAAGCGATATAATTCCTCTGGGTCTAATTCCAAGTACCCCCCTACACACACACACACACACACACACACACACACAGTTGAGAAAATAGAAATTATTACAATTTGTATTAAATTTTAGTGAAAGTAAAATTTAGTTTTAAATATGATCCATGCTTTGAAAACTATATGGGTTATTTTTCAAATATAGATCTGTATATAGAGAAATGGAATATATAAGTATATTTATTTATTTATATTAATATATAATATATATTTATTTATATTAATATATAATATATATTTATTTATATATTATATATATATATATATATATATATATATATATGTAAAGAGAGAGTGAGAAAGAGAGAGAGGCAAACAAACATATATGCCCTAAATAACAGAATGATTACAGTAGTGACAGCAGTTTTTATACTGGGTTACTACTTTTAAAATTACATTTAAATATATCTTTTAATTTGTATAAATAACCTTGTGAAGTCTTCCTAACTTTACATGTATGTGAAAGAAGGAACTTGTCAATAATATACAGCTGAAATGCAATAAGGCTTAGGATTCAAAAAAAAAAAAAGGAACAGAAGAAAGGTTACTAATATCAATAAACCAGTACTATAAACAAAATTGATTCTCAGCATATTATATATATATACATATATATATGTATATATATAAGCTAACCAAATTCTTACATCTATTTTGCAAAATTGTATCCTTGAGAATGCTAATGTTCAAGAATATATGTCAATTGCTATTAATTAAATTAATTACTGCTGATAATTAATTATTGCTAACCATCAAATTGGGATTAGGTTAAGGTCTATTTAAAATCCACCTTCTTTCCACTATATAAAATTAACTATATATATAATGAAGATGCCTTTTTATTTGGAATTTCAATCTACATATAAAATGCTATTTCAGAAAGACATTGCTAAATATAGAGCATATTAAGAAAAATTAAGATTTGGCTAGGGATATTTTCTAACTTTTTTCATTATAATGATCAAAGTACTTCACAATATGCATGGAGATTACAATTTTTCTAGCACAACATTTGTTAATTTGGGGCTAGCAACTGTGAAAAGTAGGTCAGAAGGCATTCAGATTGTTTACATCAAAATAAATTTCTCCATGTGTATCAAATGAAAATCCTTCATTGAGAAATACTGGTCTAATATATCTTAAATACTTAAACATTCTTTCCAAGATTAGGGGAATACATTTACTTCTAATCAATAGATCTATAAAATTTAAGACCTTACTATAAGTCAAGAG
Source organism: Graphiurus murinus (assembly GCA_004027655.1). Lineage (NCBI taxonomy): Eukaryota > Metazoa > Chordata > Mammalia > Rodentia > Gliridae > Graphiurus > Graphiurus murinus. The sequence continues at coordinate 41,047 of PVLC010007342.1, read as the reverse complement.
GACTGGCAAATGTATTTTTCTGCATTTTCTTTTCAAATTTTTATGAGTGATGATAGACAAAATTCTTATTCCCATTTCATGGAAAAATTTATGAATTTTCCCAAGACTATTAAGATCATAAGTAGTATACTCACTGTAAGAACTTATTCAATGTTCTTAAAACCAGAAAGCAAAGTTTATACTAGACATAGATCAGAAAATAAATCACATTATGCAGTCAAATCAATACAGGTCATTCACCACATAAATATAATGAAGAACAAAAATCACATGATTATCTCAATGGATGCTGAAAATTCCTTTGACAAAATCCCAAACCTGTTCATGTTAAAAACACTGAAAGAACTTGCCTCAATATCAGAAAAACAATATACAATCATCTCAAAGCCAACACAGTATTGAATGGAGAATAACTGGGAGAATTTCCTTTAAAATCAGGATCAAAACAAGGATGCTCACTATCTCCACTCCTTTTCAATATATTATTCAAGAATCTAGTCATAGAGATAAGGTAAGGAAAGAAAATCAAGGGAATAGAGATTAATAAAGAAAAACTAAATTATCTTGATTTGGTGATGACATGATCCTATAAGACACAAAAAACTCAACCAAAAACTTTTAGAGCTGATTACTACAGTATTGAGATACAAAATAAATCTAAAAAAAATCAATAGCTTTTCTGTATGCCAACCACAAACACAAAAACAATTCCGTTAACAATAACCTCAAAATCAAAAGAATAAGCCAGGTGTGGTGGCGCACTTTTGCAGTCCCAGCATTTGGGAGACTGAGACCGGCTGCAGTACCGCAAAAAAAAAAAAAAAAAATCTAACCACAGTGGTCAAAGAACTCTACAATGAAAATTATAAAATACTAAAAGAAGAAATTGAAGATCTTAGAAGATGAAAAGATCTCCCATGCTCTTGGATAGGCAAACTAAATATTATCAAAATGGCCATTTAACCACAAGTGATCCACATTCAATGCAATCCCTATTAAAATACCAATATCATTCTTCGTGGAGCTACTAAAGTCAGTTCTAAGTTTCATATGGAAAAAAAAAAAATAGACTCAGAATTGCCAACGGAACTCTCAGCAAAAAGAACCATTCAGGTGGCATCACAATTTCTGACTTCTAATTATGCTACAAAGCTGTAGTAATAAAAATAAACTTATAATTTAATAAAGCAAAGATTCTACAAGCCACTATTGGGTGATAAAAGGCATATAACATTTCTCTTAAGTACATTGAGAATATAGTATTGTGTGTTTCTTTTAGATGCTAGATTGTTTTTTAAACATCATATAATCAAATCTTAATTATTTATTGTGGAGTGGGATAATTTTAGTGCAGTCTGTCTTTCTTGCAATCATGTATCTATAGTTAATATAACATGAGAACAAAAACCACATTTTGTCTTCACCCCTAGACCCTGCAAAGTGCCTGACACTCAGAGATGCCATGTTTTTATTCTTTTAGTTCTTAAATTCAGTCTCATATCTTTATATAGAGGACAGTATCTGGCATATAGCACTCATTTAATTTATACAAGTTGGCTGATAAAGGCTTAAAGTTTGTGCAAGAATGTTAGTTATTTTTATAAAATTGTATTGTAAGTGGTATAAGTACAATATATCACATACTTTGACAATTTTTTAAAATGAAAAATCCTACTAGGTATGTAAATTAAGAGCAGAGTTTAAATATCATTTTGGGTAATAAACCTTCACTTCATTTTATATTACCTTTCTTGAAAAATTAAATACAGACCTTGAGGATATAAACAGAAAGGTTCTTTTTCAGAGTAAGTTAAACCCACTCTTCTTAGAGGATCCTAGGGAAAAATAAAATTCTATATTTTTTAAAATTATTTAGTGAAGGACACAATATTTCATGCCAACATATATGTGATATATATATTTCAAATGTCGACATTTTTAATGCTAGTTTTTATAATTGGATTGTAAGTGAGATACATGGAGATAATAGTTCTATCATATGTAACATGGTAAATTCAGTGTCAAAATAGAGTCATTGTCATTAAAAAGGAACAGAACAGGTAGTTGTTGCATGAATGACAAGTAACATTTCCTATTATTGAAACATTATTAATTACAGAGCAATGATTCTTATGTAATATATACTGAGGGAAATGAAAAATTAAATTTTGAAAATTTGAGCTCTAAATTTTAAGTTTTTTACTCTAATCTGGCATGCTATTAACATTCTGAAAGTTTTATTGGTACTACATCAATACACCTATGTTAATCAATGTCTATAATTAATGGTATGTATTACTAAAATCAAAACATCCATGCAATGAAATTTGCTGTGTCTTCAGATTTCAGACTGACTAGAATGTTCCGCTATAACTATTTCCACTGTACCTGTTTAGCTCTTTCTCTAAGAAATTGCCTTCACTTACATGAATTTCAAGCATTAGGACGCAATATACACTGACAAGTATATTATCTCTTCTGCCCTCCAGTATTTGCACACTCAGTTCTCTCCACCCATCCAGTTTTCAAGGTGACTAATTTATCACAAATGACATCAATCTGAACTATTTTTTTCTGATACTCAATCACAGAACAAATAAAATGGTATATTTTTTTAAAATTTTTCTCCTTTTATGTTGCAAAGGTATTCTGGTAAAGGTTAGTAATTTAAAACGTCCTCAAATTGCCAGTCAAATAATTCAGAATACAACTAGTAGGATTAAAATTCTATGAAAAAGAATCAAACAGGATTGATTCTTATTGTTATATTTGTTACAAATGTCAATTTTCAGTACAGAAATAATGTGGACTAAAGAGATTTAAATATTGTCAGTCGAGATCAGATTTTTTATTGCTGTTTCTGTCAAATAATTACAATTTGAATTGTTAGATGTCTTCATGTAACTAGTATTGTTTTCCCATCATTTCCTTGTGAATTCAACAGTAATTGAAAACTGAAGTCTAGTGCAGGAGAAAATATCTACAAAGTCTCTAATCATATCTTTTTTTTACATAACTCATCTAATCGGACAGCAACAACAGCAACATCTGTTTCCACATGATAAAAATACTAAGGATAATAATAATAAATCATTTTCCATAATACCAAACCCATTATAAAAATTTAATAGATTTTCTCATTGATCTTTAATCATAACTTCTGAAACCAGTAGAATTCATATCAACGTTTTACAGGAATAAAAGGTGTCAAATTTAGAGAATTTCTGTTCAATAGAAATATAACATGAAATGCAACTACAATTACATACATGCTTTTCAATTTCTGCAAATCATAGTAAACAATAATGACTAGAGCGGTAGAAGTTAATTATAGAATATTTTTTCACCTAATAAAATAAAATTTGATCAATATTAAAGCAATATTAATATACTTTACATTATTTAAAAGAAATCTTAAGGCTTCAAAATCCAAGGGATATACTTCACAGTAGCACAATTTAGTCCAACTTCATTCTCATGTTCGGTAGATACATAGGGTGAATATTGTGATGGAAATAAATGTTGTGATGATTAAATGAGTTAAGAGAGTGAAGTAGAGACAGTGCTAGTAGTTATTGCATTGTAGTGACTGGTACCTCATTTTTACTGTTTCTACATGGCCCAAGAACCACCATCTCTCTATTTTCCTATTGTAATAACATTACAATAAGTTTTGCTGAGCTAGATATTACCCTAAAGGACCTCACTTTCAACCAATATTTTTAACTTATGAATTCACAACTTCAAAATCTGCCATTTTGAGTTACTATTTGAGACTTTGTGACTATCCAACCTGGTCTCAATCTCTATCAACAAACTCATTACCATGTCCTCCCTTTATTCTTTTTGAACTCTTCATTTCACAACAAGCTTCTTAGATCCTTAGACTCTACCTACAATGTGCACTCATTTAGCAACTCTTTTCTCCAAGATAACAATAAAAGTGATCAAACTACAACGTGTTTATTGAGCACAGTGTCTACTCTAAATGCTTGCAGAGTATTAATCCATTCAACACTCACAAAAATCTCAAGGGGATATATTATTATAAACTCACTTTCCGAATGAGGGAATGGAGGTAGAAAGTAGTTGCATAAATTATCCAATAAATATATGTATTTATCTGTGTTGGCAAAATTGTACATAAAGATCTAAAAAAAATCAGCAGCTGAAAACAGCAATTATAAAGTGTGTTTCTTGCATTAGTTATGGACCATTCAATAATATAATGAAAGCTTGACTTTTTCAGAAATTTTAAATGGCTAGGGCTGGAAATTACATACTGTTGTTGGCTTCCATTTCACTGGCTTAAACTGCAAGGTGTGCTTGCAAAGGAACTCCAGCTGTGTGCCACATCATAGATAATTTTCTTTTTCTGTTCATTCTGTTCATAGCTACCAGGTTTACAAAAAACTCCTTCATGAACACTACAATTTATGAATTCAAATTCCACCCTCATTATTCACACATAATCTGTTCTATTAATTCTTGCCATTTAATATTAAACAGAATTAAATTAATTTTGTCTGTTTACTTTTGATTATCTCTCTTCACATAGGTGTGTGTTTGTGTATGTATATGAATTACACGAACAGGAAAAAGATGATTCATTTATATCCACTTGCACATTTGCTGAATTAAGGAACCAAGAGTCAAATCCAATACAACATAGTCATCCATATTATCTGAGACCTGAACAAAGACAGTTTTCCAACCATGGTTTTTCCTAATACCTCTCATATGTAAATTTCCTAATCTTTCAACAAAAGTTAAAACTTAAATAGCTAGGAAAAGTGACACACACCTGCAATCCCAATACATGGAAAACTGAGATAGGAGGATTGCTGGTTTGAGGCCAGCCTCAGAAACTTAGCAAGACCCTCAACAACTTATTAAGATTCTGTCTTAGAATCAAAAATAAAAAGGGGTGGCGGTGTAGTTCTGAGATCGAATGCCCCCACCAATTTTGGATAAAAGGATTACGGATAATTCCTTCTTTAACTTTAAAAAACCTTGTTAGAAGTGTCTTTGTAAATTTATGATAAACATATCTACATTTCTGAGAAGAAATAATCTATATATTTGACATTTATTTATTTGGTTCATTGATGTGTCATGACCAAAGTAAGTTTGTGTGTGTGTGTGTGTGTGTGTGTGTGTTTCCTCTCATTTTATTTTGTAAATATTATTGTTTTATATCTGAACCTTTTTTATATAGTCAGTACTTAAGTTTAGTATTTGTTCTTTTTAAGTTTATTCAACATTTATTTTATAACTCTGAAGCCATTTTTATTGAAATAACATTGAAGATTATATTTCAAGGAATTTATTTTTTAAATATTTATGCTACTACTTCCTTAAATATCTAAGAATTATAGACTATGTAAAACAATTTATTTTGAATATGAAGACAAATGTTGAATGTTTGAATGTTTAGAGGAGCTAAACATTCCAGGTATCTGTTTTAGATTTTAGGCAAATTTAGCTTTTTTGCTGGGCTATTTTTTAATTTCATAATTAAATGTTGTGATCTACTTTTCTGCATTTCTATTTTCTACTCAGGACAATTGAGGTGATTACTTATAAAAGAGAACATGCTCTTCCTAAAGAATCATTGGTTTATTCCATTTATCTGTTTCTTTGAGATAGGTTGCTAAATATAATAACATTTAAAAATTGAATTTTTGGAGAAACATTAGAGCTGAAAAAATACAACATCTAAAGATGTGTTTATACAACAATATATTCTTTCACATTATGCTCATGTTGGCAATGTCCTATAACTAGATAACTCTATCCCATTGAGATGTCAATTAGATAGCAAAAGAAATAAAAAATTAAAAAAAATTCTGAAGAAGCTCATTAAGTTATAGGTCATTCTTTTCTCCCACGAATGTCTAATAGGACACTGCTGGTGTGGATGACAAGGCATTCCTACCTCCCTGTTTCCTCCTGTGAATTGTCTTGTCCACTATTTCTCCTTGAAGAATCCCTAATAGACCTTTTTATAATCTTTCTTTTACCTTCTGTTTTATTTTTCTCTATGTACACTTTACATGTCCTATTCTAAGTAATTTTGACTATCCTATATATGTGAATTTTCTTTTAATTATTTATATTCTAATTTATAAACTCAATAAAGTTAACAACTTCATTTTTTTGTGTGTATGTGGTATTGAGGATTGAACCCAGAGGCATTCTACATCCAAGTTACACTTCAGAACTTTTTTTATTTTTTGATTTAAAACAGGATCTCACTAGGTCACTGAGAGTCTTGCTACATTGCTGAGACTGTCCTCAAACCTGCTTTTCTTCTGTCTCAGCCTCCCAAGTACTGGGGTTGCAGATGAATGCCCCCATGCCAGGTTAACATCTACATTTTGCTATTTCTCTATATGTTTAGTGCTCAATACTGCATGATGTATCTTAATCTATTCATACTTAATGTTTTATATAATTTATGTAGAAATCAATTTCCCATTGTTCTGTATGAATTTGACCACGTATTTACTTTTCTGATTACCTTTTTTCTAGGTTATTTTTATTTCCCATCCTCAAAACTGTGTGAGCATGAGTGTGTGTATAGCTTATATATAATATAGAACACTGACATTTATATTAGAAAGTTTTTGCTTTATTGTTTTGGTGAATTCAATTTCTAAGAATCTTTTGTTTAATTTTTAGCTTGATCTTAGACAACACAATTAATGCAAATCAAGAGTGTGTGTCACTGGTTGCAACATATCTTGTGTTCTTTTAAATTATTTTATTTTTATTTTTATTAGTACATTGTGTTCGTAAATTGTTGTGAGGTACAAACTGGTAGAGTCACAGAAGCTATTCAATTTAATTTAATTCCAGGTATTGATCTTCCTTTGAATTTCTTGTGCCTTTAGGATCTTGTTAAGAAAGTTTTTACCTGTGCTTATGTGTTGAAGTATTAGACCTATGCCCTCTTCAAGTATCTACAAGGTCTCTGGTTTGACTTCCAGGTCTTTGATCCACCTTGAATTGACTCTTGTGCAAGGTGAGAAAGTGGGATTTATTTTTTCTGCATATTTAACCAGTTTTGCCAACACCTTTTGTTGAAGAGGCTATCTTTTTTCCAGTGTATGTTTTTGGCTCCAATGTAAAAAATAAATTGGCTGTAAGTGTGAAGATTTGTTTTTAAGTCTTCTATTCTGCTCCATTGGTCTATGTGTATGTTTTTGTGCCAAAATCATGCTGTTTTTATTACTATGACTTTGTACTATAATTTGAAGTCAGGTATTGTGATGCCTCCTGCAAGGTTCTTTTTGTTGAGAAATATTTGGCTATTCTAGGCTTTTTTGGTTCTAAATTAATTTCATAACTTATTTTTCTATATCTGTAAGGAATGACTTTAGTAATTTAATAGGTACTGTAGATCACTTTTGGAAGAATTGCTATCCTGATGATATTTATTCTGCCTATCCAGGAGCATGAAAGATGTTTCCTTCTTCTAAGGCCCTCTTCAATTGCTTTCTTCAGTGTTTTATAATTTTCCTTACAGAGATCTTTTATTTCCTTGGTTAGGTTTATTCCCAGGTATTTTATTTCTTGAGGTTCTCTCGTGAGTGAAAATGTTTTCTGTATTTCTTTTTCAGTGTATTTATGGTTGGCATCCAGGAAAGCTTCTGGCTTTTTAAGACTGATTGTATATCCAGACACTTTGCTGAATTTATTTATCAGTTCTATAAGCTTTTTGGTGGAGTTTTTTGAATCTTCTAAGTATAGTATCATGTCTTCAGCAAAAAGAGACAGTTTTAGTTTTTCCTTTCATATTTGTATGTCTTTGATATCCTTCTCTTGCCTTATTTACTCTGGCTAGAGTCTCAAGTACTATATTGAACAGAAGTGGTGATAATGGACACCCTTGTATTTTTTCTGTTTTTATTGGGAACTCTTGCAGTTTTTCCCCATTTAATATGATGTTGTCTGTAGGCCTATTGTATATTGTCTTCATGATATTGAATTATGTTTCTTCTATTCAAATTCTTTGCAGTGCTTTTAGCATGAATGTGTGTTGGATTTTGTTGAATGTTTTTTCAGCTTCTATTGAAATGATAATGTGATTTTAGACTTTGGTTATGTTTATGTGGTGAATTACCTGGATTATTTTTATATATTAAACCAGCCTTGTATCCGTGGGATGAACTCAAATTGATCATGGTGTATCATTTTCTTGATGCAGTTTTGAATCTGCAATTTTAGTTTTTTGTTTATCAGTTTTGCATCTAGGGTCACCAAATATATAGGCCTAATGAACATCGTAAAACAGATGGACATATTAGACACATACAGCACATTCCACCCAACTACAGCTGAATTCACTTTTTTCTCAGCTGCTTATGAAAAATTCTCCAAAATAGACCACACTCTGGGCCACAAAACAAGCACTAGCAAATTCAAAAAATGTGACATATTCCCCTGTGTCTTTTCAGACCCCAATGGAATGAAGCTAGAAATCAACTATAAGAAAACCCAGATTAACCACATAAACACACAAAGACTGAATACCACACTACTGAACAAGGAATGGGTCATAGAAGAAGTAAGTTGAGAAATTAAGAAATTCCTAGAAACAAGCAAAAATAGAGACAAAACATATTAAAACCTCTGAGACACCTTGAAGGCAGTACTAAAAGGAAAATTAGTAACACTGAGTGACCACATAAAAGAGCAGAAAACCACCAAATAAACAACCTAACAACACAACTCAAAACCTTAAAAAACAGGAACAGTCTGAAACCAAAGCCAGTAGAAGACAGGAAATTATTTAAATCAAAGTAAAAATCAATGAAGTAGAGAATAAAAAAAATACAGAAAATCAACAAAATCAAAAGCTGGTTTCTTGAAAAAAATGGACAATATAAATAAACCACTAACTAACCTAACCAAAAGAAAGAGAATCAACTCAAATTAACAAAATAAGATATGAAAAGGATGATATCACCACTGACAGTGTGGAAATCCAGAGGGCTCCAGAAACTACTTTGAAAAACTATACTTGAACAACAACAAAATCAAAAAAAAAAAAAAAAAGAAGAAGAAGAAGAAATTGACAAGTTACTTGACACATACAAACTTCCTCAAGAAGATATAGAAAATTTAAACCAATCAATAGCAATCAAAGAGATTGAAGAGGCAATATAGTCTACCATCAAACAAAATCCCAGGACCGATGGTTTTCCAAGTGAACTTTAGAAAACATTTATAGAAGAGCTAATCCCAGTACTCTTCCATCTATTCCATGAAATAGAAAGAAATCGAAGTATTCTAAATACATTCTGTAAAGCCAACATCACATTAATACAAAGGCCAAATAAAGACAGCTCAGGAGAAGAAAACTAAAGGCCTATATCATTGATTTCTTTTTAGAAAAAACTCATTTTTGTCTTTCTATAGCAAATTCTCTCACTGCAACTTGGATCAGTAATTGGAGTTAATCTAGTTTCTATCTTACATCAGTGAATGTGAATACTAAGTTTATGTAGGTAAATTTTTTCCCACTTACCACTATGAATAGACCTGAAGTTTCAACTTTCATCATCAGAGAGACTAAATTTTATTCCTAGTTCCATCTTTTAAGATTCCTCAGTTCTGAGTTCAGTGTCTGCTCATCTCACAGTTTTGTGTCCTCTCTTTATTTTGTGACTTCCTTTTTCTAATTTCAAGACAAACTATGTATTAAGGGGTTCATTTTATCATATACTCCAATGTGTATGTGTGTGTGTGTTTTATGAGAGAGAGAACTTTCTCTGTCACTTTAGCTTCTGTGAAGGTTTTCTAAAGAATAAAACCCACACCTTTAGTTGACTCTTATGCTCCACAATTTGTTCTTTGCCACTCTATTACATCCTATCTCACAGAATTCAATAGAATTAACTCTATTCTAGCCAAGTAAATATTCTCATCTCTCTTATGTTGTCTCCTAGAGGGAAAATTCTTTTCACTAATGATATCTAACTTGGCTTAATTTGCTTCTGCAGCTTTTTTTCTGAATATTATAATTTATATCTACAACTGGAAATGTTTTTTCTACATTTTATTTTAAATTAATCACATTATTTCCTGTATTAAAAATTAATAGTCATGAGCATGGCAGCATATGCCTGTAACCCCGGTACTTGGGTGGCTGAGGCAGGAGGATCACAGGTTTGTGGTCAACCTCAGCAATGTAGTGCCACCCTAGGGAAATTATCAAAACTTGTTTCAAAATTTTTTATATAAAACTTGTTTCAAAAGTTTATATATATATATATATATATATATATATATATATATATATATATATAAATATAACTGGGAGTATAGCCTAGGGTTATAATGCCTCTTGGTTCAATCCCTAGTACTAACAAAATGAAAAATAACACTTAACAGCTATAAGAATATAGTTCATATGATTATTATAGTTCAAAATTATTTATGTTGCCACATTATTTTTACATTCAATATTATCATTACTATCATCTTCACACAAAGGAGTCCTTGATAAAAACTTCTACAAAGCTTTCCTTATCTTTAAAAATATTTTACAGTGTCTACAATTGTACATCCAGAATAAGGAAGTGAAAGATTTTCTCATCAGAAAGGAAGGATTTTATTCTTCTTATTTTTTATTTTATTGGTACATTATAATCATATACCATGATGAATCTAAAAGGGATAGAGTAATATATGCACACAGCACTTAGTGAGCCCTCTCCGAGCTCCTACCCCACTCTCACTCTCACCATGCATGACATCATGACTGGCATTGATAAATTTGTGTATGCACAATATGTCAACCAAAGTATTTCTCTCATCTAATATCCCTCCCTCCTCATGCCTTCCCTTCTTAGATCCCCTCCATCAGTCCACTAGTTTGGGGACCTAGGGAAAGTGCAGTACGGTGGGGACACATGATCATATGCAGCCATGGGTGCACACAGCCCTGGCAGTTTCTGGTGTGCTCAACTCCCACAGAGTGGTGGGTGTGTACACCTCCTGCATGATAGCAGGTGCTCATACATCTTGCACATGCTCATTGAATACAATTACGTGCAATGACTAAGCGGAGTGTAAAATGCATGTACACATCACTCTGGCACATGTATGCTCCATTTCTTGCAGAACCCAATATGAGGAATAGATCTGCAGAATAAAGTATCTCTTATTTGTTCTCTTCTAGATGGCAGCTCCATATGCTTTCTTATCTATGGGAACTTCATCTCCAAAACATATCCTGAAACCACAGCTGGCCCCTGACCAGACACCTGAAAATAGTTGGCAAGATGAGATGAGTGCCCCCAGAGCCCCTTCCAGAAAAGTATCCCCAGGAAGAAAAATCTAGAGTGGAGGAAACGTGGAACCCAGCCTCTCTGTGGTTCCCAGTAGCAGATTAACTGGTGGCATGGACCTCATCATAAGATTGGGACAACAATGTCCCCAGCTGGATAAGGTCTAGCAGGGACTAGAGGTGCTAAAGCAACACATTATGGTGGTGCACTGAGAGGCAGCCAGATGGGTGGTCTGGATGTTCCTGGTGATTTTGCCAGCTATAACATGCAGGAGCTGATGGAAAAGGTCTACAGGCTAAGGCAACAGGAAGAAGACTTAGAGCAATCAATAATGACCACAGAATGAGTCCAGCACAGCCCTAAAGAATCCACTCTAACTTTTGTTCTTTCTTCAATAGTTTGGTAATATTCCTCTGATGTGTCCACTGCCTGGTAACCAGGCTCTGTACCAGCAGGGCATGGAATGACATGATGAAAAAAATGTTCTTGATACTTTATTTCTGGTCTCAAGAAGTGAGAGAGAAGAAGGCAAGAGTGCCAATGTATTGATGTGAAACTCAGCTCTTCATTTTATTACATGGTCACAGAATTAAGATTGGGTCATTAAATCACTGTCTTTTGCTATGGAGTACAGCATTGTGTTAGGAATTTTTAGAAGATAAGTTATCTCACAGTTTTTCAAGAGAAGCAGAGGTTGCTGTCTTCAGTTCCATCCTTATGGGGCCCTTCTACCCTTAAACAAAGCAAGCAAAAGGTGAAAAAAGAAAGACATAGATGAAATAGCAAAGGGACAATTAGATCACTGTCTAAAGGCAGTCTTCTGCCAAAATAATAAAGAGGATATAAATCCTTAAGCCATATTTTTAGACTTAGAACAGTTTCCTCCACCTGATACGGCATAAGGTAGAGACAGAGGAGCTTTTGAGTCCAAGGGTCATGAGATCTCAGCAGTATACTTTCCACAATACCATGATGCAATATATGACTATGGGATTACTTTTTTGCAGTATTGAGGATGGAACTTGGGGGCATTCTACCTCCAAGCTACAACCCAAGCCCTATTTTTTTATTCTTTATTTTGAAATAGGGTCTCACTAAGTTGTGGAGGGCCTAACTAAGCAGCCGAGGCTGGCCGCAAACCAGGATCCTCCAGTCTCAGCCTCCCAGATGCTGGGATTACAAGTGTGTGCCACCATGCCCGGCTTGGGGTTACATTTTTTGGCCAAACAATATAAGCAGAAAACATAAGTACTGCTGCACCTGTGAGACAATGAGGCCAATCATACTGAACCGAACCTCACTGAAATGACTCAATTTTGACTAGTCTAACTACCATTCCCTCTCTGTGTCAGTGGCTGCAGAATGTAGCTGTAACTAATGCACAAAATAGAAATCAGACCTTGATTGATTGTCTCATGCCCACTGCTCACATGGTTTGAAACAATGCCAGTGAGATGCCAGGGACTGTGAGTAAATGGACTACTTATTTGACCTCGTAAAGATTACATGCAAGATGAGTATGTGAAAGTATACTAGCCCAAATGTAGAGCCATTTATGACCTGTATGAAAGACCTGATCTTGGCAGTTGGTCCTCAGGACACTTTTGGCACCATGGCTGCTCTCCTTGTTCAGTATGTTGATATGCTTATGGTGACAACAGCCTTGCCCCAGTTGGGATATGTGGATGTGCATAGGTGGAGTACACAGCTCAAGTGCAAGCCATAGCAGAAGAATAGAGGTCCCCCTGGAATAGTGCCCCCAAAACACAGAAACATAAGACAGAAGACTAAGGGCCTGTGAAAGTCAGCTGCTAGCAGATGTGGTTTGAATTATTGGGTGACTGAGTTGGCAGAGAAGAAGATAGACTGCCAGCCCAATGAAGTGCTCCTAGTGCTGTGGCAACAACTTGGCCTTAATCAAAGGCACATCTTTTTTCCCCCAAAGAGGCCAAGGGAATGGCCCAAGAGATATGTGTGACTGACTTTATCCCAGATTAAGGACTTGGCTGTAGTTCCTGGTTGGTGAGGTAACCAGCTGACCTGAGGTCACATGTGGTCCCCTTGCAATGTGCAATGTGTTCTAGCACTTTTTGATATTAGAACTGACATTGCCTTTCTCTTTGGCAACTTTAACAAGTGTACAAGACATAGGGATGCCACAGAGGGTTATGAAAGCTATCTCAATACAGTTTGGCATGCCCCAATGACTTTGGGAATTGGATGTTTGCCTCCTAAGCAATAGGACATGCATATATCTCCCACAGCTCAGTATGTCCTAGGGGTGGATGTGATGCAGGTACTGAATGTACAAACAATTATCAGAGAATTCCTGCTAAGGGTGCATGTGCTAAAGATTGTCATTAGCTAGCATCCTCATCATGCTCCCTTGCAACTCCTTCAAGCCATAAAGATAGTGAATGTATTGATACTGAGTTTCTTACTGGATCCTTATCTTATGGAGTCAAAGAATAAAATCTGCAGATACCAGAAAAATGAAAGTAGGAAGTTTATATTAAAGGAGCAAGCAAGTGGAAATGTAGATCACCCCTAGGGACTTTGGCAGACTCCAAAGTCCAGCAGGACATTCTGGCACTACTCAAGTGTATTCCGGACCACCCAATGTCAATTGCACACCATCTTTCCTCAAAGTCCACTTGATCCACCAAAAAGAGTAGCAGGTTAAAATTCCTTCACAGGGAAGGGGTTCCCAGGGGTAGCCAATTTTGGCGATTAGCATAAGTTTTAATATATATTTAAAGTTCTTTGTATAGATATTAACAAATGAAGAAAGTTCCCACTTTTTATCCTGTTTTTCTTGATTTAGTTTATTTGTCATCTATGGCCTTTAATTTTTCCAAGTCATGAGACTGTGTGTATTGCATGTTTTTCCCTGGTCAATATATAGCAACAGTTCATGAGTCTAAGGTTGGTGCACATAGATCTTTGGTTCTTGACATCTTGGCTCCACTTCTCCACATTTAACTGTTCATATTCAGGTCTACTGTGCAACATGGAACCACCTTCCTTTTTGGGGTAGGGATACATCTGGATTTTGTTTTTCTTAACCCTTATTTTGTGGGAGTTTCACTCACTGCCTACCTAACTCATTAGTATAGTAGTAACATGAGGAAATTGGACAAACAATATTGAAATTAGAAGAAGCAAGTGTAATCTGCTTGACTCATAGCCCATTTAATTCTTCTGTGTGGCCAGCACAAAAATCTGATGGTTCCTGGCTCATGACTGTAGACTAGTAGGAGTTAAAGAAAGTGACACTATCCTTACATGCATAAGTAGCCAACATCTCAGAACTGATAGGTTGCCCATCACATGAACTGGGATTGTTCTATTTTGATTGGGCAAGTGCTTTTTTTTTTTCCATAGACATTGCCCTAGAAATCCAAGAACAATTTGCTTTAACCTGGGAAGTTTGCCAATGGGCCTTTTTGCTATTGTCCCAGGGTGGCACAGAATTTGGCCTCCTGGTGGAAGCCTGAGACTGTATGATTGCTTCATTACATTGATGATGTTATGTTAACCTCTGATTTTCTAGATTTAGATTTAGAAGCAGCTGCATGCAGTCTCTAAGCCCCTCTCCAGGAATGGAATGGGAGTGGGTTGTAAATGAAACAAGGCCCAGGGACCTTGGTATTATGTCAAATTCTCTGGAGTTATCTGGTCAGGTAAGACAAAGGTGATGCCTAAGACTGTGATAGATATGATATAAGCTTATCCTGAACCAAAAATGTTCAGACAGTTACAAACATATCTGAGTCTTTGGGGGTTTTGTCAAACATTTTTATTCCACTTAGCTATGCTTATGTGCCCCTTACACCACCTTGTTTATAAGGGGTCAACATGAGATTGGATGTCTGCAATGGAAATGGTTTTTACAGACACCTAGAGTGCAGTAGCACAGGCACAGACTCTGAGACTAGTAGATCCTGCCCTCCCTCTCCTAACAGTCCAAGTAGATGGCATAGGTTTTGTATTGAGATTATGACAGAAGCAACGTGCAACGAATAGCCCAGTTGGATTTGGTTGAAATTATGGAAAGGAGCAGAGGTGCACTACTCTCTCACCAAGAAGCAGCAACAATCCTACCATATTGAAGGTTGATTAAGGTCCTGGTCTCATACTCACTGGACGGGGATAGTCCAAACACTCACTCCGACAAAGTGGGGCTCATATTTAAAGCAACAAGTACCATTTTTCTAGTAGCCCTTTGTCTACATAGCTACATACTTTTCTGGGGCCAGCACGGTTTGGAGCAACAGTCTCCTTAGTGCACACAGAAGTTGGAGATGCCTCAATCCCCTATGAGGAAGGGGGCACTATGTCAACAGAAGTATGGATTATTGATGACTCCTGTTGTAGACAGCCATCACTGAGACTTTCTGGTATGAGACAGGTGCTAATGGGCAGCACAAGAGTGGTTAATTGGGCATCATCCCTTGTAGGATAAGGACATGTGGAAGGACTTGTAGAAATGTGGCCTCTGGGAAGGAGCATCATGATCCAGGGAATAGTCCTTTAAAGGCCCCAAACAATGATGCTGCTGAAACTTTATCCCAAGTTTGGGCCCTCAAGTATACCCGGAGCCCTTGTCAATAGCACTGTGGCTTCTTAAGAGGTTAGAACACATGAGTGCATGTACCAGTAGATTACTAGCCTAAGATGGGGATTGCCTCCTTTGGGAGGCAGCATAGTAGCCCCTTCCCAGAGACCCCATTTTGGATGACCAATAATGTCAATACATCCTGAGGTCTGTAGATATGGCTATAGGCTTGGGTTTTGCTTACCCTGTGGTGCAGGCCAAACAGAAACATAGTGTATCTACCTTTGAACAACTACTAGTGGCCTATGGATAGCCCTAGGTAGTAGCAAATGACATGCAGTGACAGCTGCATATTTCATATTGGCCCCAAGCAGCCAGAATAATTAAATGCTTTAATGAACTCTTGAAAGAGAAATTGAGTGGAATTATTTTCTGGATTTCTTTTCAGTGGATTTATGGTTGGCATACAGGAAAGCTTCTGATTTTTTTAATATTGATTTTGTATCCAGGCACTGCTGAATTTGTTGATCAGTTCTATAAGTTTTTTGGTTGAAAGAGAAATTGAGGTCTTCCCTCTCCCCCATTGCAAGAAGTTGTGGGCACAATTGCATGTGGCAGGGCAGTGTGGCTTTTGAATGAACAACCTTGCTACACTGCATAGGCCTTAGATAGGGTGATAGCAGGAATGCCACATACTTTGAAGGTAACAGAGTTTGGAAGACTCTCAAGTGCAATAAGAGGTGAAAGAGGGGCCTTCTTACTCCCTGCACCTAAACACCTGGCCTGGGGTGGAAAGATGTCTGGGAGTGGCCTTGGCATGTAAAGTTTTTCCAAGAGCCATGGGTTGCAATATTGGAGCCATGGAACTTGGGACAGAAGGCCCATTTGCAACTGAACTCTTGGATAGCTGTTTGGCGCTGTCTGATACAGGTCACACTTTCCCCAGAGGTGGAAGACATAATTTTGAAAGATATGCAGGTCATAAGATTATGACCCATTTCCTTGTATGCTATGGAGGATGTTCCCAACTACTTATCTCCTATCCAGGGTGCTTTGATGTACCTTCATCCTAGAGTGGCTGATATTCTGGCCACAGTTCTCTTTCAAGATGAACATGTTGCTTGCGTTGTCCCAGAGGGGAAAGACATACCTATAATAGTTTCTCTTTCTGCGTGGTCCTACCATCCAGGTTAATGGCAGGGAATAGCCTGTTTTCCTGTACGCCCACCTTTGTGAGACTGTACAACACTTCTAATGTTGGGTTTGCATGGAGCTACCAGTAGAGGAAGCCAACGTCTTCCCATGGTTAATCACACCTGCTACTGTAGACAGTTGGACTAATCTATGAACTTGGAATCACAGCAGCCCAGATTAGGATAAATGACACTGATTGAGGATTTGTTGCACTGAGATCGTGATAACATCCCTCTATTGTTAGGTTATGTTATAGAAAATGGGTGAGGCTAGATAATGGGAGATGTAAAGCTTGTTAGCATAGCACCTTTGTGTATAGAGAAGGTGAACTGGTCTGTGACCAATCAAAATACTGGATGGTTTTCCCAAGAACTATGTCATAAGGTCATTCATTTATCAGCTACCAACCACTGGTGAAATGGGTAGGAGAAAATAGTGACAAAGCCCACTGATTTTCCCTCAAATGCTTATTTCTGAGTTTGCAGACATTGGACAGGGAGGTCTATCTGGGCAAAGCCATACATACAGGGAATACTCCCAACTCTTCTCCATAAGCCAAATAATAGGGATAGCATATATCACTGCTGGCACTGTGTGTGCTGAGCAACATGGTAGTTCTAGCTGTTAGCCTTTTTATTATAGAAGGTGGTACTATGGATGTGGAATTACAGGCAGAAGCCTTATCACAACATGCTGCAGAAGTTTTAAACACATGTTCTTGGACTCTTTCCCTTTTAATGGATGAACCCACCCAGATGTGGAAGGTGATTTTGCAGGATAGAGTATATTAACTGCTGGCCAGGGTGTAATGTGTGTTTTTCTTCATGTAGAATGTTATATGTATATTCCAGACCACCAGCAGCATGTACTGCAAGCCTGAGAGAAAATGGGTGTGGAGGTACAGACTATTTAGTCTTATAAGAGGAGCCATTTACAACCTAGTGGAACTCACTGGACTCCTCCTGGAGTTGAGTATTGATCATTTTCACCAATGTGGCTGGAGGACTAATAGTTACTTATTGTACTCTTTATTGTTTTGATGCTTGGGGCCAATGTAGTGCTCTCAGGGTCAAGTCACACACTACCACTCTATAGGGGTGGAGTGCAGGAACCCAGGGAGAGTACAGACTGGCAGCGATGGCATGGCACCACACAGCTACATAATAGTGGGTGTGCACACATCTCATGCATGTGCATTGTATATAGTTAAGTAAAATGATTAAGCAATGTATATCAGGCATGTGGAATGACTAAGCAGAGTGTAACACACATGTGAAATCACTAAATAGAGCATAGCATGCATCCAAGTAACAGATCTGCAGAATAAAGTGCCTGTTTGCTATTTGTTCTTTGAATGGCAGCTGGACATGAGTTTTTCTCTCTGGAGACATCATCTTCCCTGCAACCACAACTGGCTGCTGACAACTAGCATTTTTCCTTCTTTGTCTAGAATTATTTTTGTCTCCTTTTCTCCTCACCTTCTACATATGAGGGACACCTTCCAACCTTTCATTTTTTGTGACTCACTAGTCTTACTTAATATAATATTCTCCAGTTACATCCATAACCCTAACTTTTCAAAATTAATATTAAAACTATTTTAAATTGTGAACATTTTCATTAGATTATTTGTGGAACATTGATTTATAAAATCAGTAAACAAATAAACATAAATAATTTTATATTTGCTTACACATTTACATGAAACCTCAAAAACTTTTAACTTCCCTTCAGACAGTGTATTTCAAGAATAATCTCTGTGTGAAGACAGACCAGTTTTTCTCTCTTGTTGTCAATATCTGAATTATTGTGAGTACTGTTAAGATCATTTCCCAAAGTTATTTCAAGGCCATGCTAAACACACATTTGTTGCATTGCCTGTTTTTTTTTTTAAGCTATGAATAAAAGATGAGATTTTTAATTATGTTTGTCAGTACTCAATACTAAGGATTAATTACTATTTAATTTTTTATCAAGATGATGTTTTCAGAAATTGAAATCATGTTAGGAGTTTTATGTTAAAATTGATTTTTATGGATTTTTTTATTTAATGATCGTTGGTCACAAATACTCACCATATTCATTTTTTGTGTGTGAGTTGTGATCTTATGATACAAATAATTCCCGAATTCTTTTATTAATTTTTTCTTAAATGTAATATGGAAAGCTAAGCAAAAGGTGAGTTACAACTGTTTTGTTTCTGCACGAAATCACAGGAGATCCATAAAATTTCTGCTAGGGACTTAGAATCATGTGAATAAGAGTTATGATATCCTGTGCACCAGCTTAAAGATGTCTAAAACTCTGGAGTGTGAAGCCTAACTGATTTTCTCCAGTACATTAATCAAAGCAGCTTTGACAAGTTGAATTATGTTGTTATTCATATGAGGTGCTCAAAAATGTGCTTAATTCCCAGGTGGCATTTATTTCACTGTTCTGAAGTAGCAGTAGAGAGTAAAATACCTTAGTTAATATATCAAAAGAAATAAAAGTGATAGAATATTTCTAATCAGCCATAAAGTAAATACCTATTTGACTTTCAGTACCAAATATTAATGTCATATATTACCTATAAACTATTATTGAAATAGGCTATAAATGGCTTATATTAACCATTTCCTTATTATGTATTTTGAGATTATAATTATGTTTTATATAGTTACAGTAGTTTATAACCTACCCCCAATAAATCAAATTTTAGTTTAGCATAGTAAACTAAAATTTTAGTCAATACTAAATATGACTACATTTATTAATTCCTAGTAAAATTAATTAAAAGTTGAAATAATTATGGGCTCAAGAACACACAAAATAGCACATATGTAAAATAATAAACTACCTCATTATATAAAATTTATAAGACTAAAAAATTGCTGCTAGGTTGAACATTATTTCTTTTGTGTTTTCAAGTTGAAAAGAAAATGTAATGCTTCAAGTTATTAGGCTTATTGAACTTATACTGTGCTAGTAGCTAAGCCTTATCTAGGATATAAGATATTGCAATTTCTTGATAACCACAGTTAGTAATTAACAAGGGACAATTCTGAAATCCTCAAATCTTGAGATTTGCCTTCATTTTCCTCTTTTTTATATGGTCATTTCTTTATAGCTATATGGGATGGCTTCTAGGAATTCCTCACATAGCCAAATCTGCATATGTTCAAGTCTCTTATATGAAATAGCATTGTATTTACTTACAACTACTCACAATTTCTATGTACTTTAAAACTTCTCTAGATCACTTATAATGCCTAACACAATATAAACATTAGGCAGGGGGTTACATTATATTACTCTGTGGGTAATGATTTTTTTTAAAGCCTCTATGTGTCCAGAACAATTTATTTTCTAAATATTTTCTATTGTTCATTGAATATTGTATCACTCTGTGGATAATGATAAAGTTTCTATGTGTTCAGTATAATTTATTCTTTAAATATTTTCTGTATACAGTTGGTTGAATCAGTCAATGTGAAATTCAAAGACACAAAAGGCCAACCTTAAATGACCAAAGAAACATACAATAGATACATTCAAACCTGGGCCTATAGCCACTTCCTGTTGTGGAAAAGAGGTAAGTACAACAATCTATAAATGGAACAACCATGTTAATAAAACAGAAATAGAACTAAACAAAGAAGCCCTATCATCTCATTATATACATGTGATTTCAGTTCTGCCTTTTATCACAAACTAATTAGCAAAACATGTTATTGCAAAACTACAAATGACAATGACACAGATGCTTTAAATTGTGCTTTGGAATAACAAAGAAATACGTAACACATAATTTTTCCTTCCAAAATTTATAGTTCTTTCTTCACAAAATATAATATTTTGCCAAATTCTAGATAGTTAAGGTGAAATTTAAGTTTTAAGACTGAAAAATAAATTTATTCTCCATTTTCATATAAATTGGACAATGCCTGTTTTCTAAAATGCCTACCTTATTCAGAACAGTTTTTAATTTATTTTCTAAGATTTTCCTCATATATGAAAAATACACTTTCATAATTGGATTATTTTATACATTTAATATAGTATTATTTCATAGTTGAATTATTAATGACATTGCAAACTATCATGATGTTATGCTTTGTATTTTATTTAGATGGATATGTAAAGATTATTTTATTATTCAAATTTTAATGGCTTTTTACAAAATCATTTTTATTTTAATTACACAATCCTAGAAAATATTCTAAATATGTCTCATTTTATTTCTGTAATAAGAAACATATATAATTACCATCATAGTAAGTTTAAATATTAAACTTTTTCATTTGATTATAAACAAGATGAGTATCCTTATATTTGCTATTTATAGTCAAGGTTGGCTATAAGATATTGGTCATTTCAATAAGAGACAATATGAGTAGTGTTTTAGTAAATCACAAAAAAAATAGAGGGCATCTACTAGATTAAGTCAATTTAGCATAGTCACAGACTACAATGTTAAAATATATTGATATTACTTTGCACTTCTAGCAATGAGCCATTGTGAATTGATGTTTAAATTCCATTTATAATAGTATCTGATCATAAGATACTTGTAGTCAATTTTTCCAAAAATATCATCAGTATTATGTGTACAGTTATACACTTGCATATTACAAGGCTCACGCTTGTAATCCCAGTACTTGGGAGGCTAAAACCAGAGGATCACAGGTTCACTGTCAACCTCAGCTACTTTGTGAGGACCTCACAACTTAGTGAGACCCTGTTTCAAACTGAAGAATGAAAAACAGGGATGGAGGTGTAGCTCAGAGGTAGAATACCCTTGGGATCAATCCCCAGTATGGGGGGGGGCGGGGGGCGGGTTGCACGACAGTTCAGTGTAAATACAGTATTTTTTTTTTAATAACCACATATATGGAATGGAAGAAATAAACTTAATTCCTACTACAACCTAAGTTAAAAAAAAAAACAATATGAATAGTATATCTCAACATAAAAGCTAAAACTCTAAAAATATCAGGGTTGAAAAGATATGGAACAATGTATGACTAAAGGCTAAATAGTTGACTTATATAATAACATAAAAATAAGTATTTGATGAATTTTACTTATTCAACATTAAGAACTTCTTCACAATAAAGAATAATGTTAATTTCTATTTCCTTTCTTTTTGTAGTTTAAATTTTTACATCCTTTCTAGGAAATCTTTACTGACTACTGATCACCCAGGAGCCTGATACATTATTAAAAAAAAATATTTTCCTAGTTTTCTGAGAATACTTTCACTATAAATGAATATTGAATATTTTCAAAAGTTCTATTAGTTGAAATAATTTTATATAACTTTTTGATGCTAATATGGAGAATTGACTGTCTCTTAATTTTTATTTCTCAGATAAACCCTACCTGGCTATGATGTTTTCTTGTTTTTGAAAATATTGATGGTCTTTATTTTCTAGCATTTTAGTTAAACACTTGTGCCTTTATTTATGAAGAATCTTATTCTGTAGTTTTATTTCCTTATATTGTTTTAAGAAGATTTTCCCATTTAGGTTGTGCTAAATTAATATGACAACATAAGAGTGTTTCTCCTTTATTTTCTTAAAGTGGTTCTAAAGTTTTAATGTGATATATTTTATATATTTAAGATTGTAGACTAATTCTTACCATGTTCAGATGCCATTTTCTGGAGGGAGGGTTTTTTGGGGAGTTTCTTTGTCTGTGGGAATTTTCCCTCTCATCATCCTATGTGGTGACATCCAAAATGTGCATTAGGGTATATGTTTACTGAGGGGTCTGCATAGTTTTTGTGACTCAATCCCATGAAAGGTGAGAGCTAAGGATAACTTTTAGATTAATTATGTCACAAAGTTATTTAATCTTGTCACTTTATTTGTTTTTATTTGTTTTGTTTTGTTTTATGAAGGGAGGGAGATGGAATTTTTTTTTTCAGGTGATAGGCTCTTGTTTATCATTTGGTTTGGATTTTCAAATCTATTTTCAATATACTTTTATTGGTGCATTATAACCATACATGACATTGAGGTTTAATGTGATAGAAATACACATGCAAATAGCATCCTGTGTGTTTCCTTCTGAATTCTCCCCTGCTCATTCTGTGTATCCATTCATAATATTGACATTGGTGTTGATAGCCTCACAAATGTACATAGGATTATTTGAACAGTTTCCTTTACAAGTTTCCTTTTCCCATCAATGCCTCCCTCCCCAAACCCATATCCACTATTATACTGATATAGCTCCTTATTTATGTGGAGTATTTTGTTCTCCAGTTTTCTTATAGTTTCCTCTTATGAGTGAAAACATACGACCTTTCACTTCCTGAGATTAGCAATTCTTACTTAGCTTAATATTCTCCAGTTCCATATATTTTCCTGCACATGATAATTTTTCTTTTTAATGGTTGAGAAAAACTCCAGTGTGTATATAAGCCACAGTTTTGTAACCCATTCATCTATTGATGGTCGCCTAGGATGGTTCCATAGTTTGGCTATTTTGAATTGTACTGCCATATACATAGGTCTGTATGTATCACTATACTCTTCTGACTCCAATTCCTTTAGAAAGATCCCCAGCACTGGTACATCTGGGTATTATGGTGATTCCATTCCCAGTCTTCTGAGGAATGTCCAAACTGATCTCCAAAGTGATTGTATTAAGTTGCCCATTTTTATTGATTTTGTTAATTTTTTGTTTGTCTTTTTTTTTTACTTTTATTGGTGCATTTAATCTAATATCATCTAACATCATAATGTAGTTCAGAGTGATCTTGGTATATATGCACAAGCACATGGCAGCCCGTTTCCCTCCCCACTCCCTGCTTCCCAATACAGGATATTAAGATTGACATTGGTATTCTCACATATGCCCAGGATGTCAATGGAAGTTATTCCTTCATTGATCCTCCCTCTCCCCCAAACCCTTCCCTTCCCCTCCATGGCTCAATTACCATTTTTCCTCCATTATCTTACATCCCTCTGGTATCCCAATTGCTCTTTATTGCAAATATGAAAGAAAAAAATAACCTTTCACATTCTGTGATTGGTTAATTTCACGAAACATAATGTTCTCCAAGTCCATCCATTTTCCTCCAAATGTCATAATTTTCTTCTTCTTTATTGCTATGTAGAATTCCATTGTGTGTACTCCATAATTTTGTAATCTATTCATTTGTTGATGGACACCTAGGTTGATTCCATGATTTGTCTATTGTGAATTATGCTGCTATAAACATGAATAACCATAAATAACTTTAAAAACTATTAAATACCTAGGAATAAAACTAACCAAGAAAGAAAAAGACATTGACATTCAAAGCTCAAGAAATTAAAACAATGATTAATAAGTGGAATAGCATTAAACTAAAAAGTTGATTTTGTTAATATACTTTCGTTGGTGCATTGTGGTCTCACATCATAATGTAGTTCAGAATGATAGGGACATACATGCTCCCTCTCCTTCTCCATGCATGATATTTAGATTGGCATTGATAATTTCACATATGTACATAAACTCAATGCAAGTATTTCCTTCATTAACTCTTCCTCCTCCACCTCTTCCGTCCCCTAAACCCCCTCCATAAATCCACTGGGGTTTTTCACCCTTTATCTAAAGTCCCTCTTTTATTCTGATCACTCCTTAGCTTCCACATATGAGAAAATATGTCTTAACCTTCCCTTTCTGTTATTGGCTAATCTCATGTAACATAATGTTATGCAAGTTTCATTCATTTTCCTGAAAATAACATAATTTTCTTCTTTATTGCTGGGTATAATTCCACTGTGTGTATCTCCCACAAATTTTAACTAATTCATCTGTTGCTGGACATCTGAGTTCTAACAACAGATGAATTGGTTCCATGAGTTGGCTATTGTGAATTATGTTGCTATAAACATGGGTATACACGCATTACTATAATATTGCTAGTCCAATCCCTTTGGAAAGATATCCAGGACTGGTATAGTTGGATCATATTGTGAATCCATTTCCAATATTCTGAGGAATCCCCACACTGATCTCCTAATTGGCAGCACTAATTTGCAATCCCATCCATAGTGTGTAAGAGTTCCTATTTCCTCACATCCTCACCAGCTCTTATTGTTGTTTGTATACTTGATTATTGTCATTATAATTGGGGTTAGACAGAATTTCAATGTTGTCTTTATTTGAATCATCAGGTCTTTTAAAGATCCCGTTTAAATCTGTAAGTTTATAGATCATTTGTTTAATTTTTTACCCTTGTGTTTGTTACTTAATAAAGATATTGGCAGTATAGCAATCTATGAGAAGCATTATTTTATAAAGAAAATAGTTATTAAAAATTAGTTTTAGCAAACAACTTGAAACAGATATAATTAAATTTTAATTATTCTCAATATTACTCTGCTAATTGTACTTAATATTACTAACACTGTAACATCATTAGACTGAATTAGTAACTATAAAGTACAGCTTTACATCTTGTATTCTTATAATTTTTTTTTCGATACTGGGGATTGAACCCAGAGGCATTCTACCTTTGAGCTACACCCCCAGCCCTATTTTTTATTCTTTATTTTGAAACAGGATCTCACTATGTTGCGGAGTGCCTCACTAGGTAGCTGAGACTGGCTGCGAACCCGGATCCTCCAGTCTCAGCCTCCCGAATGCTGGGATTACAAGCGTGCGCCACCACGCCCAGCTTATTCTTATAATTTTTAAGAGCTTATATTTAATAGGTTTTGAAATCCTTGAAATATTTTAAATGGGGATATCTAATTTGGCTTTTTTACTCTAATACTGTCATGAGAAATAAACTGAGAATTTCATTGCAAAGCAGCTAACTTTAATGTATAAATATTAGTACTGGATTCACAGTGAATATTTTCACTTACATTGTGCTATAAAAACTGCAGGAGAAACATAGAAAAAAACAGATTAAAGAAAAATTCAAATTCACATAATATATTCAGGTACATGCACACAGGAGAAACCTAAAAATTGTATGCAAGTAGTTTCTAGTCCACCACAAGATAATGAAAGTTAGTTCTACTAATGAAAAAAGACTGATTAGTAGCAAACAAGATAGAAACTCCATTCCTAAAACATTCTTTGGTATGATGCATTACCAATACACCTTGGCTGCTTCAGCCCAATCTTTGAGTCATAACCATGAGAAAATGTAAATTCACTCTATAGAAAAAAAAATGACTTTGTAGATAAAATAAATTCACTTTGAATCACATAAAATAGAATAATGGTCAACTAGTTAACAACAACAACAACAAAACAGATTATATATACTAGAAAAGAGAAATATCACTACAAAGAATGAAGGCAATCATTGATTATAACCAAGCATGCACAAACACATGTGTGTTTATAAACATATCTACACATTAATATGTAGGTTTATGTGTTTCCATTTAATATAAATATAAGTGGTATAATATGAGTAATAATATGGTCTAGTATAATATCTAGAAATAGTACAATACACTAAAATATGAATATTTTTTCTTTTAAATTATCTTTTTACAAAAGCAAGTCAAATTTGGGTAACCATAAGTAAATCACATTACATATTTTAAGCTAAGAGAAAATAAACAGATCATATATTTTGTTTTTAAAAAGATAAATGGTCAATCTATAGCCATTAATATATTTTTGTAGAACAGATATGGAATATCAC
This sequence comes from Graphiurus murinus, assembly GCA_004027655.1. Classification (NCBI taxonomy): domain Eukaryota; kingdom Metazoa; phylum Chordata; class Mammalia; order Rodentia; family Gliridae; genus Graphiurus; species Graphiurus murinus. Next base: position 14,346 of record PVLC010007342.1, on the reverse strand, counting down.
CAAAAGCCTATGTGCTAAGAGATTGGTCCTCAGTTTGGCACTACAGAATCTTTAAGAGGTGGGACTTGGTGGAAATTTTAGGTCATTATATACATACTTGCAACGTCCAGGGGGAACACCTGGCCTTTTCTCTCTCTCTTTCATACCCTATCATGAAGTGAATGGGCCTTTGAGTCCTAATAAATCTTTCTTCTTTTTAAGTTGGTTTATCTCATGTACTTGTTACAGTAATGAAAGGCCGACTTAATATGACACAATAATCTACTTATTGTCAAAAAGTGAGTACAAAATCTAAAATAATTTGTGATTGCTTAATTCAACACCTATTTGTGCATATGATATATTGAGAAACATTAGGGAACCAAAATTTATTTCAGTTTTCTTAAACTTGCACACTTTTGTTGTTAATAATTCACAATCTACACAAGGGTGAGGATAGATGATGAAAGGAAAAGAAAATTTACTTAGAAAGTAATGCAGATTTCTTCTTGATGATGTGCTCTACTTGTTTCTGATGCCAGGATATAAAACTAATGTACGGAAAGGAGTTTAATTTTGTCACTGCAAGGTGTAAAGAAGCCAGATAATTAGTACTCTCATCTTTAACCTTGTCCACCTGATTTTGTCAATTTATCTTCAATCAGTGCTATCCTCTATTCTTTGTTATTCAGAATTTGCTCTTGAGAATAGGTGTTTTTAGCCTTATCTTTCAATTATATAATAAAAGAGAAAATGTTTTCCTAAAGTGCTATTCATATAACTGAAATTGTTACAGTAGTGGAAAAGGGGGTAGCTCTCACCCAAAGACATGTTCTTAGATGTTTGCACTCTGACATTGATGTAATATTTTAAAGAAAAAAAATCAGTTATAAGTCAAAGATTTCCATAGTCATTACAGACATTATACAAAAGTTGAGCATCAAAATGTAAACTATGCAAAGTACAGCTAGATTTAATGAGTGGTATCTACAAAGGTTAAATATAAATACACATAATTATAGCCTACTGTGAAATTATTACTTTCTTTTTTACCCATAAGACATAGCTCCAACGTTGCAAACTGAAATGAAGATATATTTATTCTGTAGCTATAACAGAACTAGACAAAGTACAAATATGGTATAACATCGCAAACATTTTGAACATGTACTGTCACTTCTTATAGACAAGATTAAAATTATTTCAGCCAAAAATAGGTTTTTGAATGGCATTTTAATTTTTAAATTTTAACTGGTACTGAAAGAAAAATATATCTTTTATTTTATGTCAAATTTATAAAATGAAAAATCAGTTCAAAATATTAGAAAACATTCTAAGGTAAAGTCTATAATGAAGTATTTTGAAGCAAAGCTACCAAAGTAAAAGACTACGTTCCATGAGAACAACCTGCATTATCAATTAACTTTTCCACATAAAATTATAAATTAAAAAACTGCTATTAGATGTGCTTCATTGGTTGGGTAAATTGAGGTGCATTGTTGATTTGGTAATATGAAATTAATATATTTGCGTTTAGTCAAATTGAAATAAAAGTTGTGAAAAAATGAGACAAACTATAATGTTAGGTAAAAAAAAGTGAAAATTGAATGCAATTTATTATTAAAACTAATAAAATCCACATATCCACATTGATAGACACCAGGAATATTAGAGAAGTTCATTAACAATAAAAACTTACATTTTATAATATGTTTATTTTATTTATCTTGGACTCGTTCATTGCTATTGTTACTCTGTTGAAGTACATTAATTCAGGAAAGTAATCTTTAGTAGACATTTTAAAGGCAACAATGAGTCAATGCTCAATAATAAACAACTCTTTTTAAAATTAAAACTTAAATTTAAACACAGAGCTTGGAGATAATTTTGATCATGTTGTACTTTCTGATTATGAAAGAGACCCATTATGATTCAGGGGTGATTCCTTTTACACATGATCATTTAATTGGTTTGAAATTATATTTTATTTTATGGTAACTATAATATGTTTTAAAGGAAAATAATGGGTATGGGATACAATTTTGTGGTAGAATGCTTGCCTAACATGTAAAGGACCCTGGGTTGATCATCTATACTATATTTAAAAAAAAAACAAATTATTCCCAGATTAATTCCCCTTCTGGGTATTTATTTCTCATGATACTGGAGATTGAACCCAGAGGCACTCTACCTCCAATTTACACTCCCTGTTCAATTTTATTTTTACTTTTAAATATTCTCACTAAATGCTAAGTCTAATCTTGAACCTGTGATCCTCCTGTCTCAGCCTCCAATACTGGGATTACAGGCATACTCCACCACACTTGACTTGCATTTTTATTTTAACATATTATCTGGTGATACAGGAAAATTGGATCACAGCCTTGAGTCAAGCCTCAGGACCTTAGTGAGTATCTGTCTTAAAAAAAAAAAAAAAAAGCTGGGGGTATAGCTCAGACGTACAATGCCCCTGGTTTTAATCCTCAGTGCCATAAAAAAGAAGATATGTAATTTTCTTTATTTAAAATAAAATGAAATAGAAACTAATTTAATTTACTAGCACAACTTATCAGACCCTACAAGAATAGGTTCCCTGCAAACTCTAATTTCTTCGTCATTCAGTTTTTCACTGAAATTCAGTCACACTCTGTTTTCTTTTTACTTTGAATCATCCAGATTTGTCCTGCCTTTATGCATTTGCATTTGTCCTTCATCCTGCCTTATGTGTTCTAAAGTATTTTGCTAATTACACTAAATAAAGTAATTTCTCTATCTGTAGCTCTCTATTGTGTTTATTTTTCTACAAAATAATATGCAAACTGCCTCATTTATGTTATTTTGTATCTACCTCCTAAAAGATGTCAACAGGGATATTGTCTTTGTGTGTGGGGGTGTGTGTTGATGTATCTAAGAAGATCATCTGATTCATATGCAATACTCATGAATTATTGAGTCACTAAATATAGTCTTAGGAGTCTAGCCATTATCAAAATTAATCCTACCATTATTTTTTTGCTACCAACCACATTGTGAGAAGAAATAGGGTAAGACAATGTTGAAGTTACATACTGCTTCCCTTGGTTTTAATGTTACTGTATCTTACAAAGCCCCAGAATTAAAAGAAGTTTTAAAATATTTGCTTTGGAAAGCATGATAACATGACTGTAAATTTAAAGGACAATTTAATATTGCTGTAGCCCAATTAGTAGCCACTGATATAATCACACAACTGATTATATATGCAAAAATACACTTCAATTTAGATAGAAATATGAATATATATGTGTTTAATAATGCTTTCCAAATATCTATTCATAAAATTAAATACAATAAATCATTTTCACAGACACATGTAATTTACCTTGAGTTTATATAAAATTATGTTTAATCATGTACTTTTAAATATTCGAGATATTTTCCACATTTTTTCTTTTATACTCATTCTTAAGAAACAATATTTATAAGACAATCTAATTGCAATTGGCAAATACTCAACTATATAAAGATTAGGTAAACATTTTTCAGTCACAACCAAAAACAAGACAGGAAAGCACATGCAATATGGATTTCGATTTAATTTTTTTTATTTGTTCAAATTAAATACATATATTTCACGTACTAAAAACTTTCATTAAGAGCCGGGCGTGGTGGTGCACGCTTGTAATCCCAGCATTCGGGAGGCTGAGATCGGAGGATCCGGGTTCGCGGCCAGCCTCAGCTACCTAGTGAGGCACTCCGCAACTTAGTGAGACTCGGTTTCAAAAATAAAAGAATAAAAAATAGGGCTGGGGGTATAGCTCGGAGGTAGAATGCCCCTGAGTTCAATCCCCGGTACCGCAAAAAAAAAAAAAAAAAAAAAAAAAAAAAAACTTTCATTAATATATTTAACATTTGTTCAGATATAAAATGATGAACAAGACAGAAATATATTCCTTTATAGAGCACATAATATATTAAAGAACACAAGAGAAAATATAAAACAAATTAGAAATAAAAAGATAAAAAATAATACATTCAACATGAGAAACTAGGGGCATTTATTTCACAAAGTCCATCAAAAATTCAAGCTGAGCCAGTTGCCTTGGTAAACGCCTGTAATCCCAGGTCTTCAGGAGACTGAGGCAGGAGGATCAGGGCTGTAAATTTGAGGACAGGCTAAGCAACTTAATGACCCTTTCTCAAAATAAAAAAACAAAAAGGACTGAGGATGTAGATCAGAAACAGAGTGCTCCTGGGTTCAACGCCAAATATGGGAAAAATAAACACATGAATATATAAATATATACATACATACATATATACATACATACTTACATACATACATGCATACATACACAAACAAAAAAATAAATAAATACAAGGTGATTGATGTTACATCGTGTTGGAATTGCACCAATTGGAATACAGTCATACTAGTCACCAAGCAGACAAACATAGAACCAAAGCTGTTGAAAGACTTGAAATATCTAAGCACACAATTTCTTTTTGTATTTCATTGGCTTTCAATAGTCAGAGTGAAAATTAGGTGGAAAGAGGGCTGAAAATATAGGGAAATCGATGAAATATTGGTGATTACTGCTCTCCCTGCCATATTAAGAAAGATATATTAGGAGTTACCGGGAAGATGGCAGCATAGTCTGCTCCGCCATGAGATAGAAACAAAATGATGGTGTAACTGTTTGAGGAGATGAGTAACCACTGAAAGCTGATGGCAGAGAAAATGAGCCCTGCTGAACTGCAGAGATTAATAAAACAGGAAAAGTGCAACTCTCCACTATCTGGCATTTGATACCTTGATCAGGGGAAGGAGACTCTCCTCTGCAAAGGAGTAAATGTGAAACAGAAAGCGAAGTGACCTGAAGACTTCACAGCCAGCTAGCTTTATTTAAAAAAAAAAAAATGTCACTGCACGTCTCAGCAAATTCTGAGAGTGCTAGAGCCAGGTGTCATTTAGAAAAGGCAACTGTCTAGGATTATGTTGTCCTGGTGATCAGAAAATCAGGGATAATCACATCAGTGTTCCTGTGGATTTCGTACTGCCCTGACTTGGTAGGTGGGAACCCCAGGATGCCTTTTAGCTTGGGAGAGTGTATCTGACACAAACACCAGACAGTATTATGCTGAAAGGGATGTAGACTATGAGGGGGAGGGAAGAAAGAGGTAATTTCCTACAGAATCAACAGTCTCAATGAATCTTGGTCCTGAACAGTTTCTTGCAGGTGTCAGGAGTGAATACAAATGTAGCAGATCACTGCATTCCTGCAATGCACCCTCCAGCACAGAACTCAGCGGAACAGTTGTCCTCCCCCACCCCCCATTGCTTTTAGAGGCTTGGGCACTTGCCACACCCCTGGGAGAATAGACTACACACCTAAAGAGGTCTGGAACAGATAACATTCTGCACCTCTCAGTCAATGAGAATTTCTTGCTTGCAATGGTCTCTGTGTTTGATATTTCCATGTATGCACATCATAAAAATTCACAGAGAAAATATTGCTTGGCACAGTCAATGTTCTGCTTTAACCTATTGGTTGAGAAGCACCTGGAATAGCCCATGTTATAACTTAAATATTTTGCTTAGAGATTAGATGAGCTTTAACAATCTGTGACTATGATCAACATATACATGAGGGTCCAACTCCAGAAAGAAGATCCACATAAGCCTTTTATCAGCCACCCTTGTTTATGTTTCTAAGCCACCCTTGTTTATGTTTCTCCTTGTCTAGGAGAAAATGAAACTCATTTTTCTATGTTTATTCTATTTATTATTAATTTTGTTGTGTTTTATCCTTATTTTTATTTTATTATAATTTATTTTATTTCTAAATTTTTTATTAGGTTTTTCTTTCTTCTGTTTTTTTTTTCTTTTTATTACATTTTGTGTGTATGTATGATATTGGGGATTAAACTCAGGTGTTTTCTGATACTGAGCAAAACCCATGGACATATATTTATTTTTTCACTTTGAAACATGATCTCTCAGTGTTACCATGCACGAGCCTTGAACATGTGATCCTCCTGTCTCAGTTTCCCAAATACTGGGATGACAGGCATGCATCACAGCTCCTGAATTTTTTTCTTTTTACTTCTGTCTTTATTATTTTTTTCTTCATTATCCTTCTAATACTCAAAATTTTATTTATTTGTTTTTATTATTTTTCAGTCTTTTCTGTTTTCCCCAAGGATAATATAAGACAGTTGGTCAGCCTTTGGGCTACACTCTCATATCATCTGCGTGGAATTAAACTATACTTCAGCCATAATCTAGTCCTGCTTGAACCCTGATGAACACTCATAGCATAAGGGAAAGGTGATATATAAGTTCTCATAAGTTCTCAGATGTGAATCCATCCTGAGGAATACACAGGGAGGGGACACACACTTAGGTCCAGCTTCTAGACGATACCCACAGTAATTATAAGAGTCAGAGCACAGTAGTTTGTGGTAGTACATCTGTGTGTGTGTGTGTGTGTGTGTGTGTGTGTGTGTGTGTCCGTGTCCTACAGCAATTGCAGCTACATCTTGTCTGAATGTATACAGCTGATAAACTGAAATTGAGCCTCACAGAGAGGATCTATTGTTCCAGTCGCTAGCTATTACCCTAAAACATGTACATATTCATTATATCCAATTCGAGGACAGGACCTTCAAAAAAAACAGGGGCAACCAGCATACTTCCTTCATAGTGTTTATGTCAATGTCAGATGGGCTCCCCAAATGCATACTTTGAATTGCATTTCATGAATGTACACAATAGTCAATTATTTAATGAGCTATTTTGACATTAAAAAACTTTGACGGCTGGGCATGGTGGTGCACGCTTGTAATCCCAGCTTTCAGGAGGCTGAGACCGGAGGATCTGGGTTCGTGGCCAGCCTCAGATACCTAGTGAGGCACTCCGCAACTTAGTGAGACTTGGTTTCAAAAATAAAGAATAAAAAATAGGACTGGGGGAGTAACTCGGAGGTAGAATGCCCCTGAGTTCAATCCCCAGTACCGCAAAGAAAAACAAAACAAAAAAAACAACAACTTTGACTCCCAGGGTCTCATCCCTGATTATTATCTGTTTTCCTGCAAATTTTCATCACAGTCAGCTACTTAGGATGAGGTAATCATTTGGTGATCATATTTCTTACCCATAACTCATTTTTAATATTAATTTCTGTATGGTTTACACAATAAACAAGCCATGTATTCCTTAGTCATATTAAGAATTTAATGAAAGGATACTGTAATAGTCTAGAGGAATGTATAGTGATTCTGAAGTATTGAGATTACAATCATAGCTGAAACCAAAGAAAGCATAGTCAAAGTAACATTATAGAGGCAATTTTTGTAGAACTCTGCCATCCTCAGGAAAGATATAAACATTCTATCTAATCTGAGATTTCCTCATAAAAGATGATTACAATCTACCTAACCAATAAAAGGCAAAATATGTATCATAATAATAAATCAAAACCAGTGGATACCAAAAATAATATGCTGAAATAATGTGCAGAACTCTAATGTTATCAAGAAATTACTCCACATACAGAGGATAAGGTTTTGATAAAATTTTATTGGCATTTTTTTTTTTTTTTTGCGGTACTGGGGATTGAACTCAGGGGCATTCTCCGAGCTATACCCCCAGCCCTATTTTTTTTATTCTTTATTTTGAAACCGGGTCTCACTAAGTTGTGGAGTGCCTCACTAGGTAGCTGAGGCTGGCCACGAACCCGGATCCTCTGGTCTCAAACTCCCGAATGCTGGGATTACAAGCATGTGCCACCACGCCCAGCTATTGGCATGTTTAAGAACAAAGGTAATTCTTTAGTTTTTAAAAAGATATATCAAATTCCAGAATTTCGTAACATAAATATCTTTTAAAATTTTACTGTAATTATTTTTCTTATTTCTCTTGAATATTTTGATGAAAATAAGATAGTATATTGTACAGAGCTGTGTTACTAGTATTTAGCAAATTGCCTGAAACATTGTAGATTTAAAAATTGCATTTGAAGAGTGAATGACCAGTACTCACATATTTATTAGTGTATGAACCCTGAAATATCTGACATAATTTTTATCCTTTAAATAATCAACTTCTATTTTTAAAAGCTATTAGTTAATGACATATGTTTCGAGAAATTTTAATGCAAGATAATTAGATAATTATTTTCTGTGCTATATATATATATATATGTATAAATTTTAAAGCATCATATTTAGGACAGTTCATGTAATTTCTTGCTTCTGACCTTGAGTGAGAGTAGAACACTTGATCTCTCCCTCTCTGTGCCTGCCTCTGCCATGCTCTGAGCTCTGCAGACTTCATCTAACCTAATACGTTCTTAACACCTGAAATCTACAGAACTATGAGCAAATAAATTTTCTTTCCTCAAAGTCATGTGGTGGTCAGGTATTTTGCATTATAGCAGTGAGAATGCTGACTGACAGTATATGAAAGGGACACTGATTCCCAAGACTTTAACATGACATTAGAAACCAAGGTTCAGAAACTAGTTCTCATTACTACTTCAGTCTCTCTGTCTTTAGGATCCTTTAATCTGACAAAGCTAAGAATTGCATGTGTATACTAAGGCTTGTACATACATCTCTGAATTAGTTTGTATCTTTTCATCAGGATATACATTAAACAAAACGAAATTCATTCTTATGAATTTCTCCAAAAAAATGCATAGCCCATCTAATCTTCTACCTTTGAGAGCCTGTAAATTCCCATCTCATACATGAATGAGAAAGCTTGCTCTGATCATGTATTATCCATTATTTAATTGTCCATTTCCATCACCACCATGAGAACAACTTCATCAACTAAAGTGTAGTGTTTACATATACTTCCTTTTATATTTATTCTCATGGGTCCCTTTTCTTATCAAAGTTATTTTAATTGTTTTGTCACAACATTCATTCTATCTTGGGATCTATGAACACCTATACATATTAATTCTTACACGTTAAAGTTCAGGAATTTTGTTGTAAAGTTGTATGAGTTTTTTTTACAAGTGCAGTCATTCAGATGTTTCCAAATAGTCTCATACATAGTGAACAGTTCCAGAGCACTAAATCCATCATTTGTACTTCATCCCCTTCTCCAAGTTCCTGGCAATAACTGATTCATTTATTCTCTCCAAAGAGTTTCCTTTTATAAAATGCCATATAAATGGAATTATATAGTATGTAGCCATTTAAACTGATTTATTGTTCAATTAGCAATATGCAATTTTTACTTTTATATTTTACTGTGTCTTGAAGCTCCTACCTTTTACTTTTTTTATTACTAAAAAGTATTTCAGGGCATAGATATATCAAAATTGCTTATCCATCCACCTGTTGAATAGTATCTTATTAACTTTCAGTTTTCAGTGATTATGAATAAAGCTTCTATAAACATACCTCTGTAGATTTTGTGTGGAATAAGTTTTCTAATCATTTGGTGATTACTTAGTAGCATGATTGCAGGATTGGTTAAGACTATATTTAGCTCTATAAAAAACTGCTAAGTTGTTTTCTAGAGTAACTATATGATTGTAAATTATCATCAGCATTGAAAATGCTATATTTCTGTTTCTTGATAACAATCACTATTATGAATTTTGGGTATTTATTTTTCCATTTAACCATTCTTATAGGTATATAGTGATTTCTTATTTCCATTTATCCTTTAACAATAATGATAAATTTTATATGCCACTTTGATACATTTTTCCTTTTTAGTAAGGCTATTCTTGATAGTTTTTCATAATGCTAACTTTGTGTGATATTAGAAATAGTACTGATATTTTATTTCAAATTTCAGTTTCTCCTCAGTCATATGCAATCTGTTATATACATGAAAATGCAACCTTATATCCTACAGCTTTTATAAACTTGTTTATTAGTTCTAGAAGCTTTTTATGGATTCTTGAAACTTCTACACAGTCAAGTCATTTTTTGAATAAAGAGGTTTGTTTTTCTTTTTTCTCTATTTGTGTATATTTTTATTGTCTTATGAAACTCTCAGATTTCTAATTTAACGTTAAATAGAAATCATGGGGAAATATACCCTTGCCTTTTTCTGATATTTGGGTGAATTATCCAGTCTCTCATAATCAAGGATGATATTAGCTGTGCCTTTTATGTTGTTTTATAGGTCATAATAATAAATGTATAATTATGTTGAATTATTTTTATTGCTTGATAACATTTTATGTTTTTACATATTTTCTTTATTATAGTCAAATTATGAATTTTAACATGTTGAATTTTAAAGCAGTTTTACATTCCTAAAATGAATCACACTTTGATACAATAAATTTTTTATATTGCTGAATTTTATTGCTTATATTTTGTTAAGAAAGTTTGCATATATGTTCAGCAGTCATATTGATCTTTATTAATCCATTTTGCCTTTTCTCTAATTGTTGTTATTTCATTTATTAGGCTTGCTATAGACAATATTTTTTTTCTTTCTTTAGTATCTTGAAATAGAGGCTTTAGTTATTAAGTTTATATGTTTCTTCTTTTCTAATATATGCATTAATTGATATAATTTCATTCTAAACATTGCTTTCAGCATAAAAATGATTCTAATAAATATACTTCCTTTTTAATATGTGTGTAGAGATATATTTCCCTTGAGATCTTTTAAGATATGAATTATTTATATTCATCACTTTCAGATATTTGCTACCTGTTTTTCATTACTTATTTAATAACTTTGTTGTTTTAGAATATACACTATATAATTTTTTATTTTAAAATTCTTAAGGTGATTTTTTTTCTGTGTGGTATTGAGATTGTACCGATGGACATTCTGCCACTCCTAGACCTTTTCATTGTGAAATAGGATCTGCAAACCGGCCTCATATACCTCTTGTCTGAGCCCTTGAAGTATTAGAATTATAGTCATGAATCAATATTCTGGCTCTTCAGTTGCTTTTAAGAGTTGAAGTGTTTTAACTTTGTAAATATTCTATATGAGCTTGAAAATAATGTATATTCTACTATTAGGTTGAGCATTCTACAAATTTCAGCTATACCAGCTATACAATGCCATTTTAAAGTGCTATTCCTGTCTTCTATGAAATTCTTCCTGTCGTTATAACAATTACAGACAGAAGGGTGTTAAGGTCACTCAAAATCATGTAGATTTCCTGAAATTAGTGAAACTATTCTAGTCTTCTTTGCTTTTTAATATGCTACTTTTATCATGTCTATATTTTATTTTTTAAAATTTTCTATTGTACATTGTAATCATGCATATAATTGAGGTACAAGATGGTACAGGCATACATGCACACATCTCTCATTTAATGTCTCCTCAATTCCCACCCTATTCCATTCTTCATCCTCCTTCTCATATTCAGCTTAGTGATTAACTTTGATATGTTTGTTATTGTACATCATATGCCTTACGGTGTTTCCCTCTTTGCCCTTCTCATAATCTTCAGTTAGGTGACTAAGTTGCGGAGTGCCTCGCTAGGTAATTAGCTGATGCTGGCTGCGAACCCGGATCCCCTGGTCTCAGCCTCCCGAATGCTGGGATTACAAGGGTGCACCAACACGCCCGACTATCCATTGTATTTTCTGTAACTATGGTTGCATACCTAACTGCCACTATAGTATTTGATAATGGATAAATCCAGAGAATTCCAGCCAAGAACTCCATACCTAATATAGATTTTGCTGAGCCAAGATCTGAGAAAAGCATTTAAATGGTGATTCTGGAGAATGACTAGAGGTCGAATAAGAAGTAAAATAAGAGTGAGAAACTTGCCATCATAGGATGGCTTACACATTCATAGTTGTTCTCATGAGGAGATCCACTGAATGAGAAGCAAGAAAGAATCTCTCATGGTTAGGCAGGGAAAAGAAATTTTAAACATTGGGAAATACCTTCATAATGTTTTCCCTAAGAAAAAAGAAAAGACTACACTCCAGCAGAAAAGATTAATAGAATCTGATCTGTTTTCTCTAAAATATCATTTCTCTGCCTTCAGTCCCCTTTGCCATTGTCTCTTACACAGAGGAGTGGGAGAAGGTACGAAGTACTGTCCATATCACAGCACAGAGAACTGCTCACTAAATGATGGATTTAACCATAACCATAGAATACCTCTCTTCACCCTTAGCTTAAAAACAACCAGGGGAGCTCCAGGTTATTGATAATGGAAAACAATGAGAAATTTAGTAAAACAATCTCTTTCTTATGAGAAGTGCTTCTGAAAGTCTAAAGACAACATAATAGAGAAAATGGGTTAGAAATATTTTTGAAACCTCTTGCACCTCCAGCTATAGGAAACAGCTCATTTTCCTTACAAAAGCAAAATAAATTCTTGCACTAAATTCCTATTCTCTTATGATTACTTGATATAGAATGTCTAGCTTTAAACTAATAATTACAAATCAGTCTAAAAGCTAATAAAAAGTACAATTGGAAGAGACATGAGAAGCCTTAAGATCAGATTCATACATGACTGATTTTGAAAGTATCAGAAAAGTACTTTAAAACAACTATGTAGTCAGGCATGGTGGTGTATGCCTGGGATAGGAGGACTGTAGGCTCTCAGTCAGCCTCTGAAACTTAGCAAGGCCCTCAGCAACTTATTTAAATTCTGTTTCAACATTAAAAATAAAATAGGACTTGGGTAGACTGCCCCTGGTTTTAGTAACCAGTACCCCCCACCCCCATACACACACAGAGGTAGATAACTATGATGGTCTTTGGGGTACATAAGTACGTTCCCAGCTATTCTAGAGTTCAGGAAAGAGTAATAATAGGATCCAAGAGTTGGAAGTGACATGAATAATATAAAGTCCATCTAAAAAATGTTCAATATATTAAGGACTTTTATGAAAATAGTAAATAACATTTGAGCACAGGTGGGAAAGTTAAGAATGAAGACAACAGGCACTCAAAGCACTGTAGCAAAGTCAGTGCTAGAAATCAACAACATCACAACAGAATGGAAGAATGTTTTCATGGACTCCTCAGTTGTCTGTACACATCTACAAGATAATCATTAGCTTGAAGATATGTCAATAAAATCTTTGTAAACTGAAAGACAAAGACAAAAGTCATCAATAAAACAAACAGAAAAACAGTTCCTATTAGTTTCTATTTCAGAAGATTTTGCTCCAAAGTAATCAGACATCAGTCATCACATCTTTCTACATGTGCCTGTCTGTCCAGATTTCAGGATATCATTTTCCCTTCTTACCTCAATTTTCTGAAATGTCTGAGAGAAATAATTGATTTTCAGTTTTTCCAACTTCTTGTTATAAAGAAGGGAATCATGATTGCAAGTTCTGTATAAATCAATGATGAATGTAAAGGCAAATATTTTTATTTTAAGTTATATATATTATATATTACTTTTCACATTTATGTAAACTAGATGAAATAACACAAAATAAATCAATGTGAACTTTATATATACTATCATCCTCCATCATAATTATATATATATATATATATATATATATATATATATGTGTGTGTGTGTGTGTGTGTGTGTGTGTGAAAGGACTGAATTCATTCCAATAAAATATATATATTATGACAAATATATCATTCTATAATTTATTTTATTTTTGGTAGTGATTGCTCAGTTTTATATTTTATAAACTATTCAGTTTTATAATATTGATTAGCATTTGTATATTTGACATATATTTAAAATATTTAAAAAGTAATATTAAAACCACAGAGTTAACATATACATCTGACATTGATTTTAGTTGTTTTATTTGTATCTGTGTGTATTTTTAACTTTTTAAAATTTTTGTACTAGGGATTAAACCCAAGAGCATTCTACATCTAAGCTATATCTTCAGCCTTCTTCTTTCTTTTCTTTTTTTATTTTGTAACAGGGACTTGCTAAACTGCTTAGGCTGTACTTATACCTGTGATCTTCCTCTGTCAGCCTTCTAAGTACTGGGATTATAGGCAATCTTCATCACAGCTTATTTTATATATTATTAACAAATCAAACTTTGGAAAATAATTTCTGAAGTAGCTGGACAGATGACATTGTGTATTTTTTTTTTTATTTTTTTTTTTTTATTTTTTTTAATTTTTTATTTATTTTTTTTTTAATTTTTTAATTTTTATTGTAGTAATTCGTGCAATATAGCGTACATCTTTGTTAAGTACAAATTGTTAACAACATATTTGCACACATTTCTCATTTGACCCCTTCCCCGATTCCCTCCCCATTCCCGTTCCCTCCCCCTCCCTCCCCCTAAGGTTCACTTCAGTGAGTGACCTTGTTATGATTGTGTAGGTACATCATGTGCTTTAGGGTGTCCCTCTGCCCCATGCATCCACTACAATTAAACCAACTTCTTTGCTTATTGAGGATCTCTCTTTTTCATCTGGAG
>PVLC010007341.1:0-63916 GCA_004027655.1 Graphiurus murinus | reverse complement strand
GAGGCCGGCGGCCACACTCGCCTTCACTCCCTCCGAGGTGTTTGGAGAACTCCTTTGTTCCCCTGACCGGCTATCTGAGTTTTCTTCCGTTGTGGTTCAGCTTTCGCCCCTTTTTGTTGCTTTTTTTTTTTTTTTCTGTAAAGAAGCTGGTTTTGGGGCAAATTTGATTTGAAAGAACAGCGTCTGGGGAGAGGTATTTCACTCAGACGCCATCTTGTCCCCCAATGCCTGTGAGACTCCTCCATGACTTGATTTTAATCATTCTTTTCTACTGTGCATGTCCATCTCTCCCTTGGTAGCTTTTCAGATATTTGAAGGTAGCTATCACCATGTTTCTATTTTCCAGGAAACCATCCCCAGCCCATTCACTCATTCTCACCATGTTGCAGTTCTAAATTAGTGATTTTTAACATAGGATCCACAATAGTTTCACCTATGAATTTTTGCTTGTTTTGTTTTTGTGGTGCTGGGGGTTGAATCCAGTGGCATGCTACCTCTGAGCTACATCTGCCTTAATAAAACAGAGTCCTACTAAGTTGCAGAGACTGGTCTCAAACCTGTGATTCTCTTGTCTCAGCCTCCCAAATACTAGAATTTACAGGCATGTGCCACCATGCCCCAAACCTAGGAGTTTTTAAAAATGTGTGTGTATTGAAAAAGCTCTCTAGGAGATTCTTAAATCTTTAAGCATCTTAACAGCTTTTATTGTCCTTGAAACTATTCAGACTTTCCACTATCCTTCCTGACATATGACTCATTTATCCAAACAAATGCTACAGATACATGAAGACCAGTGGAACTACTTAGGGATGCTAAGTATTGTAATAACAAACCAAAAGATGATGATGGCTCAAATACAATACAAGTTTGTTTCATGCTCAGATTAATTAAAAAAAAGACTTTTCTGATTGGTGAGTAGTTCTATTTTAAGCATTTTTTATTGCCTCCTACAGTTCTGCCATCTTTAAAATATGACTTCAGGGCACTTGTGTTGAACTGCATCAAGCTGGGAGGCAGGGAGAACGCTGAGCATGTGGGCACTTTTTATAGGCCTAGTCTGAAGTGCTGTGCATCACTTCAGCTTGTAAAACCACATGGATGGCTGCACTACGTGCAAAGAAGCCTGGGAAATGTGCACCTGGGGGAAGAGAAATGGGGTCTGAGAGATTGCTGGCCCGACTTTAATGTCACAGTGTGCAGTATGACATGATCACTTCTTCTGATATTCTAAATACTGCCTATTAATAAGCTCATATGATTTGAACTGTCTGGATGTCAAAAGATACATTAAAATTAGAAGACAAGGATAAACTGGAAGAAAATGTTGTAACATTTCAGTAGTCTGGGGATCTTTGCCACTCTGTTAGCTTGTTTAAAGCAATAGTCAAATAAATGTGTTTAGTTCTTTTAAAAAATGCTAAGTCAGATCCCCCTCTCATTCTATAATCATTCCATTGCTTTTTTATGTGCTTTTATTGGTGCATTATTATCTCACATCATAATGTAAATCATGTTGACAATGACATGCATGCACACAGCACTTGGTGCCCTCTCTACCTCCATGTCTCCCCCCTTTCCATATAGAGGCCTGAGACTGATATTGGGATTTTCACATGTGTACACACAGTTGATGTTATTAGTATTTCCAATAATGAACCTCAGTCTTCTCCCTCTCCTTCCTTAGACCACTTCCCTGGCTCCACTGAGATTCCTCCTCCATTATCTGGAGTCCTTCTGGTATCCCAGTTATCCCCTAGCTTGCACATATTAAAGAAAACATATGTCCCTTCACTTTCTGTGACTGACTAAATTCCACGAAGAAGTAGACTTAACCGAAGGGAATGGACAGGGGGTGGGGGGGGGAGAGCATACTAAGGCACATGATGTACTTACACAATTATATCAAGATCACTCACTGAACTGAACTTGAGAGGGAGGGAGGGTGAGGGAGCAGGGTGGGAATTGGGGAGAGAGTCAGATGAGAAATGTGTGCACATTTGTCTTTATCAATTTGTACCTAACAAAAATGTATAAATATAAAGCACGAATTATCACAATAAAAAAAAGAAAAAAAATTTTTTTTTGTGGTGCTGAGGATTGATCTCAGGGGCATTCTACCTCTAAGTGGTACCCCAGCCCTTTTTATTTTTTATTTCGAAACAGAGTCTCACTAAGTTGCAGAGTGCCTTGCTAAGTTACTGAGGCTGGCCCCGAACCTGTGATCTTCCTGTCTCAGCCTCTCAAGCACTGGGATTACAGGCATGTGCCATCATGCCCAGCTTACATTGCTTTTTAAATTTTAATAAAAGAGTTTATATTTACACCATTAATCGAGGCCCATCATTCTAAATCTTTCAAAGTATCATCAATTTTATTAGATAGGTTTGTAGCAGCACAATCTCCTTTTCTCTTTATTTTTTTTTAGTAGTGTATTATAGTCTCACATCATAACGTAGTTCATAGAGATGGTGACATGCATGCACACAGCACTGGGTGGGCATTCCCTTGGCTTCCCCACACAAGGTATTGAGATTGGCATTGGTATTTTCACATATGTACAGAATGTCCATGAACGTGTTTCCTTCATTAATTCTCCCTCTTTCACCCTCACCCTCCCCAAGACTACCTCCCTCACTCCACTGGAACTTCTCCTCCATCATCTAAAGTCCCTCTCAGATCCCTAGTACTCCCTAGCTTATGAGAAATAAACATGGCCCTTCAATTTCTGTGACTGCTGGCTAATCTCACCTAACATAATGCTCTCCAGTCCGTCCATTTCCTGCAAATGATGTAATTTTGTTCTTTATTGATGAATAGAATTCCATTGTGTGTATATCCCATAATTTTGTAATCCATTCATCTGTTAACAGATACCTGGGTTGGTGGGATTGCAAATTAGTGTAGCCTCTATGGAAATCAATATGAAGATTCTTCATAAAACTGGGAATGGATCTACCATATGATCCAGCTATGCCACTCCTGAGTATCTTTCCAAAGGGACTGAAATCAGTATATTATAGTAATACATGCTTATATTTACATAGGCATATTAATAGAAGCACAATTCATAATATATATTATTATAATAGTAATATATGCTTATATTTATATAATCATGTTTAGAGCAGCATAATTCATAACAGCCAAATTATGGATCCTTTTCTCTTTAGCAGAGACATCATATACAGAGAAACTATATATGTGTTATATAATAAATTGCTATTTTATAGTACTAATTTCTATATATTTCATGTTTGTATTTTTTTCCTGGGCATGCTGTTTAATTCCTCTCTTGTATTAAGCTTTAAAATTTTCACAACAATCTCATTAAGTAGATACCATTACTTTCACTTTAAAGATGAGGAAATTGGGCTGAGGGTATAGCTGAGTAGTGGATCGCCTAGCTTGTGCAAGGCCTTGGGTTCAGTCCCCAGCACTGAAAATCAATAAATAAATACATATGAGGAAATTAAGGCTTATAGAGGATAATTTGCTAGGTCACATGACTAGTAGCTGTCAGAATCAGGGTTCATCACTAGGTTCAATAAGGTTCAAAACTAGGTATGTCTTACTTCAAAGATGAATTTTTCATTGTTCTCTTATATCACCTCATACATAGGCAAATATCTGATAAACACCTAGAACAAGTAAAGGGCAAATGTGGTGAATGTAATTAAAGAAGGCTTTGTGGACAAAAGATTTGTCATGACCCTAAATAAGGTAGGGTTTGGATAGAAAGGACAAAGGGAAAGGTTTTATTTACATACTATATTTTCTCTAAGGAAACATAACCACTCTATTAGCAACAATATTTTGAGTCTTGACGGACAAAGATGAAAAAAAAAAAAAAATGAAGGCTCTGAGGTGCAGATGTTAGGTCATATGCTAAGTCCCTGCAGTGGTGACCAAGTGGCCTGAGCCTCCTTCAGACATATTTATTGCCAGATGCCTTGCTATAGGTATCCAATCTTATTGCACTACTTGAGGAGACTTAAATATCCACAACTGAGGCTAGAAGCTATTCAGATAGGAAGCCACTTATAAAATAAAAGGTACAAGCTCAGAGAGCCCTGCTGGACAGCCTGTTCATTTCTAGAGCTGTGTCTCTCCCTGGTGGGAAGTAATGGAATTACAATAAATTCACAAGAGTCACTTGGGTAGAATAATAATCACATTGGCTATAAAATCATCCAGCTAATTGTAGGAAAAAAGGAAAAAAAATCATCACCACCACCAGCAACAACAAATATGCAGTTTCCTGAAGTTTTCATTCGTTATTGAAGTGAATTACTTAAGATATATTGATTTCTTCCCCATAGTGAACTATATGCCTTTCCTGCAAACACTATTAGGAGCATTGATTGGAAATTATCAATACTATTTCATCTAAGAACTGTTGCACTTCTCAAATGCATTCCTGATTTGATTGTATATGGGTATTGACAGAGCATTGTCTATTTGATGCTATATTGGTAATGAAAGACTAGATTTCCTCTGGAATGTTATTGATCTTATCTCAAGGAAAGAGACATGTAGAGGAAGGAATAAGTCAAAACTTTTCCATGGATACAGATAATGTCCCCCAAATATAACATTATTAATTATAATTTAAATTTTTATTTCAGTTAGTATATATAGTCTGTAGCTTTTATGAAACATTTTCTTTTAATCTCTACTAAGATCATGGATCAACATATTATCAGTCTCTTGGTTTAGAAACAGAGATGAAGATTTAGCTACATCAGAGTCAGTCACCATGGACCCTTTGAGTATAAGAGATGAATCTGGAAACAGCATGTAGTATTCTTATTACATTAGTTATTTATGGTAATACCAAGAACAAATTTAGGTGGCTTTACAGGGCAGCTTACTCTATATCTGAGAAAGGAAGAACTAAGAATAAAGTCACAGTAGGTTTAAAGAATTACTTCATTTTTTTGGAATTATAGAAAGGAAACTAATAGTTGGTAAATATTCTGACTCCTAATTTTGGTTAGGACTTTAAATAGCATGCTTTTGTAAAGGAAGGAGTTGTTTTCTCCATTTACAGAGGGTGCTATGGTTTGACTGTTACCTCCAAAATTCATGTTGGAATTTAATTGCTATAATAGCATAGTTGAGAGGTAAGACCTTTAAGAAGTGGTTAGGTCATGAGGGCCATGCCCTTATGAATGGATTGATGCCATTGTCTGTGGAGTGAGCTCCTAAAAAAGAGAAATCAACCTGACTTTCTGTCCACTGGTGCTCACTTCCGCTTCATCCAGGTAATGGCACAGCATGAAGTCCCTTCTCAGATGCCTGTGCTGTGTTCTTGGACTTCCCAGTCTCCAAAACTATAAGTCAAATAAACTTTTGTTTATAAATTACCTAGTCTGTAGAATTCTGTTAAAGCAACAGAAAACAGATTAAGATGGGTGCAGGCGGTAACTTGCCTAGGGTCATGTTGCTGTAAGATGTAGCTCTGGTAGGACTGGCTCCAATCCTTATCTTTCCACTGCTTCATTTATCTCCACATTATATAAGTCAAGGTTCTCCAGAGAAATAGAACCAAAAAGATACAGATATGAATATAGATATAAATGTGTAGATAGTTTCATATAACAGATTTATTGTAGGACTTGGCTTACACAGTTATGAAGGCCAAGAAGCCTCACGTTCTGCCATCTGCAAGCTGGACAACTAGGAAAGCCAGTGGTGTGGGTCAGTTGGGCTCTACAGGTCTGAGAACTGGTATAGATTACTGGTGTGTGGCCTAAAGCCCAAAGGCCCAAGAACCAGGAGCTCTAATGTCCTAGGGCTGGAGAAGATGAAACACCCCAGGTGAACAAGAGAGAACAAACTCGCCTTTTCCCCACCTTTTGTTCTGTCTGGCCCACAATGGACTTGACAATGTCCATCAATTTTGGTGAGGATGTTCTTTAATCAGTCTACCAATTCAGATGCTCAACTGTTCTCCAAACATCCTCCTAGATACACCCAGAACTAATGCTTTACCAGTTTATCCAGGCATCCCTTAGCCTAGTCAAACTGACCCATAACATTAGCCATCACATATATCCTTCATTTAAGCAAAAAGGGAAAATGCTTAACTAAAATGAAGTCATGCAAATATGTGAGTACATATTGTCTTTGTGTGTGTGTGTGTGTGTGTGTGTGTGTGTGTGTGTGTGTGTGTGTTACTAGGGATTGAACCCAGTGGCATTCTACCTGTCAGGTACAACCTCACTATACCCCCAGCCCTATTTTATTTTGAAACAGGGTCTCACTAAGTTGCTGAGACTGACTGTGAAAATGTGATGCTCCTGTCTCAGCTACCCTGTAGATTGTATTTTATTTGTAATACCTATTTGCTTTGATATATGTTTTTCACTTGCTTCTCAGCAATCCCAAGAGAAAGAAAAAAAATTATGGTGATTTTGATTTTTTTTATGGGTCAGAAGACTGAATCTAGAGAGTTTTTTTTTTTTTTTTTGACCTAAGAATATTGAGGTAGTTGTCACACCAATAATTTTGCCTCTAATTACCATCCTTCCAAAGTGATCATGGGCCTTCCGTGCTAGGCACAAAGCAGGAGGAAGATACAAGCTGAGTCACAGTGGATTATACCCCAGCAGCTTGCTAATACTTGGTCCAGAACGTCAAAGGCCTTATACAGAAATACATACTATATGCTAACTCAGTCCCTGCTGTGTCTTGAATAGCTACAACAACAACAAATTAGTGACACTGAGAAAGATAGAAATTCTAAACTAAATGTGAAAATAATAACTTTAAATTTCTATAACTGTCTCAAAAGGATCATCAACTACATTTCTGAGCTCCCATTCTACTCCAAGATACATGTATTCAATAAATATTGGTCTGATTAATTAGTTAATGACCGTATCATGCTAAATGGAGGGAATGATGTGATGGAGGATCCAAGTTTGCCATTTGCTAGCTGTGACACTCACAGCAGCTTAATCTTTCCTCATTATTTCTTTATTCTAAAAATTGATGCAGTAATGCCTATTTCATGGGGCTTTAGTGAGGAATAAATAATAGTGCATATAAAGGACTTTGTGAAGTGCACTGTACACAGCAGGGACTCAGTAAACATGGATTTTTATAAAACATATTTTCTGAGTTGTCTGAGAATTATATTTTAAAAGAGGAACAAAAAAACCCTCTCCATTAAAACATTAATAGAAGATCTATTTAAATATATCTCTTTTATAGCAATATACAGGCATAATCTAATGGCATATTTTAGTTCTCAAGAAAATAAGACATTTAATTGATTTTTTTTCTATAATGGAAAGAAAATTAAGTTATGAGGCAAAAGTCGTCCTGGCTCAATTATGGAGCATCTCTGTGACACTGAGGAAGCCACATAGGTTATTTAAAATTCAGTGTCTTCTTCAGCGAAATGGGATTATCTACCCTTGATATCTCCTATGTGGATATGCAAACAAATTCATTTCTGAATGTGAAAGGAGTTTCTTTTCTCTTTCCATACTGTATTATTGTATAAATCTATCCATAGACAGCATTGATTTCTGGGTACCCATGTGAGGCAGCAGAGTCCTCTTCATCACTTTTTGAATCTCAAATCCAGGAGAACAGTGTCTGGTGGAAACTTCATGTTAAGCTAAAGATGACAGGTTACTGTGAGTCCACCACTTCCAATGCATTTTCCTTTTGAAAAACTCCTGGATCTGACACTCATTCCCACCAAATCTGCAGTACTGAAAACTGTTGCTGTTGGACCAGGACCTTCTCGGGCTGGTATTAATGCTGAAATCTTCTGAGAGGGCCTGTGCTCCCGAGAAGTTCAGGGCAATCTTTCAGTCCCAGGAGTGACAGTGTAGATTGAATTAGCATTGGTTCTTCCATCACTAATTAGATGGCTTGGCAGACCTGCCTCAGGGCACAAAGGCATGGATTCTGTTTCTCTAATAAGCCTAATGAAGTGCCTTTACCATGTTTCAGGACACCAATTCTCTAAAAATTGCCCTGAAGTGTAAAGCTTAAAAAATAGTTGCACTAGACAATGAATGTACAAACATAATAGAAAACCCAAAAAAAAAAAAAAAGGTTATATTTATGTATGCATTGCTACTTGGGATCAAACCCAGGGGCACTCTACCTCTGAGCTACAACCTTAGTCCTTTTTATTTTTTGGTGGTACTGGGGGTTGAACTCAGGGGCATTCTACCTCTGAGCTACACCCCCAGCCCTATTTTTTATTCTTTATTTTGAAACCGAGTCTCACTAAGTTGCGGAGTGCCTCACTAAGTAGCTGAGGCTGGCCTCGAACCCAGATCCTCCGGTCTCAGCCTCCCGAATGCTGGGATTACAAGCGTGCACCACCACGCCTGGCTAGTCCTTTTTATTTTTGAAACAGGATCTCTTTAAGTTTCTGAGGCTGACCTCAAAACTGTGATATTCCTACCTCAGCTTCCCAAGTACTGAGTGTACATCAACACACCTGGCTATGTTGGTGTGTGTGTGTGTGTGTGTGTGTGTGTGTGTGTGTGTGTGTGTGTGTGTTATTAGGAATTGAACCTATGGGCATTGTACCTCCAAGCTGCACCCCAGCCTTTTTTATTTATTTATTTATTTTAATTTTTGAAGCAGGGTCTCAACTAGGTTGCTGAGAGTTTAAGTTGTTGAGGCTGGTCTTAAACCTGCGACCCTCTTGTCTTAGCTAAGTACTAGGATTACTGGTGTACGCCACCATGTCCAGCTTATGTTGATATTTTAAAGGATATGCTTACATTTTCTTGAGTCCCAGGCTTGAAAGTGACCTTGACATATTAACTAATTTCTTTCTCAGATTCTAAAGTGGACTATAATGGAACCATCTTAGCATTTATAATCTTTTCTAAATTTCTAAATGTTGGAAGTACTGCAATTGTTTTGCGACACATCCAGCTACCTAAAAATCTTCACTATCCTTATTACTATGAAATATGACTTTTATTTATAATCAAATATCACCCATTTGCTGAGTACTCTCCATCCAAGAAACTTCCATGCTAAGTTGACAACCAGATACATAAAAATGAAAGAAAATCAATGAGGTGCTATAAAATTCTCAATCTAAGCTTGTATTTTATGCGGTGCTATATATTTTGCAGTGCCTTTTCACATCCAGTTTCTCATAAGAGGGAATCTGCAGCGAAGTTCATGGACCTGAAACACTAAGCTGAGGGAACACCATTAAAAAGGAGACATTCGAGAGAGATAAGGTGCAGAGTCACGGCAGTGAAGAGTTGAAAAGCATCTTAAGTTTAATCAAGCCTGTCCTCTCCCCCACATATTTTTGTATGCCTAACTGGTAAGCCACTGGCACCTGCTTAAGCACATCTGATGCAGGGACATGCTCAAGGTTAGGAGGCAGTGCTGTCCATCACTGGGTGGCTCCATCTGCTAGGATGTACTTTGTTATATTTAGCTCAAATCTGCCTTTCGTAACTCCTTCCACTTCTGCATTTGCATTTGGTGACAAGCATATGTCAGTTCTTGATCTGTATCTCATTTACTCAAAATTTAAGGCCTGGAAATACAGCCCTACCAAGCAAATCTCCTCCATGTTAAACAATCCAGTACTTTTAACAAAGATCATGGCTTGATTTTCAGGTAAAAAAAATTTCCAGGTATGGGCTTGTTTCAGGCTCAACATTAATTCCTTGCTTTTTTTTTTTTTTTTTTGGTATTGGGGATTGAACCCAGAGGCATTCTATCTCTGACCTATACCCTAAAACTCTTTTATTTTATTTGAAACAGGATCTCACTAAGTTGCTGAGGGTCTCACTAAGTTGCTGAGACTAGCTTTGAATCTGCAATCCTCCTATCTCAGCCTCCCAAGTCATCCCAAGCCCTATTTTATTTTTTTTTTATTTTGGAACAGGGTCTTGCTAAGTTGCTGAGGCAAGTCTTAAACTTGCAATTCTCCTGTCCCAGCCTCCCAAGTACTAGGATTACAGGTGTGAACCACCATGCCAAACTAGTTCCTTGCTATTTAAAAAAGTGCTCCATGTCCTGGCAATGTCAAGATAACCTGGGATCTTGGTATAAATACAGACAGGCTCCAGGCCAGATCTACTAACAAGATGGTTTGTGTGAATGATAACTTTGAGAAACTCTGTTCTAGTTTGTTGGACAACATCTTAAAATATACCAATTAACTAGAACTACATAAATCCTGTCAGTGTGATCCCAGGTCCACAAAATAGAATGAGATAATTTATTTTGCTCTGTACTTTATATGTAGCATATTTACATGAAATCTCTTATCAATTACTTATTTTTATTTACATTTCAGCTGCTGTCTTATAGTTAAGACCTATATTTATGAACAATGATAAGATCTAGATCTTTTCACATATACTCTTGCTACCCAGGTTTACTTGTTTTCACAATTGTGTAACTAGTAGTCCACATCTGCATATGAAAACATCCACTTTTTTTTTTTTTTTTGCGGCACTGGGGATTGAACTCAGGGGCATTCTACCTTCGAGCTATACCCCCAACCCTATTTTTCATTCTTTATTTTGAAACCATGTCTCACTAAGTCGTGGAGTGCCACACTAAGTAGCTGAGGCTGGCTGTGAACCCAGATCCTCTGGTCTCAGCCTCCCAAATACTGGGATTACAAGCATGCGCCACCACGCCCAGCTAACATACACATTATTATTGATATTTCTGCTGCTAGGTAGAGCCAATCTTTCTATTATTTAGGGATAATTCTAAAGCTTTATTTTGTTGACTGTCATGTTATCTCTCTTAATTCTTAATCCTTTTAAAAATAGATGACTGTGTCTCTTTGAGACACTGGTAAAAATGGTGAATAAAGCAGGGTGAAGGGCTGAATTTAGTAATATTCTTCTAGAAACTTAGTTTATAGAAACACACTAGGCTCTGCAAGTGTTTTCTGGGCACAAACATTTGTTGGAAAGAAACTACCCTGTGTTATGCATCTGGAAATCAAGGAGAAGGGGGCAGCCTTCCTATCCTTGAGAAGCCCACCATTTAATGAGATTCTGGATCCCAAGATCATATAAGGACATCTCTCACCAGGGCTACAGTCTCTTCATTAGACTAATTATGGGAACAGAGCCCGTGTCTGTGTGCCCTGAGGCAGGTCTGCTTTGCCACCTAATTAGTGATGAAAGAGCCAGAGCTAATTCAATCTAGTCTGTCACTTTCTAGACTGAGGAATTATCCCAGACACATGAGAACACACAAGTTCTCTCTTGATACTATCAGAAAGAACAGCCAATACCAAAAGACTGCTATTTTTCCTAGGGTGTTCATAGAATTAAAGAGCAAATGCACCTCCTAAAAATTTATATATTGGAGAGAGATAAATTCATCAGATACAATGCATACAGCAATAACTCAGACTGTTGGTATATGATAATATTAAGAAAGACTCTGATTTCCAACCAATTTTGTATTAGTGGGCTGATATCTTAGAAATGATGTTACCAATTTAAATAAGCCAAGTTCAAAATCTAAAGAAGACTTAGATGAAGATTTTAAAAAATATTGCTCTGTATAAGGAAGACACACAAAAAAAATAACCAATTTTTAAAAATGACCATTTGAGCCCCATATTCCATTTCCAATGACCTTTGAGTTGGCTTTGTCCCACTGACCCCTCTATCAACCAATTCTCTGGTATTGTCTCATCCTATCCTCGAGTCCTAGATTCTATTAAAAAAAACACACACACACACATTCAATGAATGTTTATTAAATAGGTACCTTTTATTAAAAAGGATATAAAAAATTTGCATTCTAGTGTGGAGAAACAAAATAAAGAAGTACGCCAGTACATTGATAAATGCTACCGAGAAAATGAAACATGATAAGATTTAAGTGACACAGGGGCATGCTCTTTTATACTAGATCTATGAGAAGTCAACCCTGTCAAGTTGTGAGGGAAAAAGGTTCTTGGCAAAAGCAATGCTTCTTGGTCAACATTCTCACTGCTCAAGTCCAAAACAACCAGCCACACAACTTAAAGGAAGCAAGATTTATTTGCTCGCAGTTTTTGTGGAGATTTGGGGTTTAGTCCATGTAAGGACTGAGTCCACGAGCTCAGGGAATGGAGACCAGAAGCAGAAAGAGGGAGAGAGCAAGGGCTCTGCTCTCACATCATGGGGGCCAGCAGGGGAAAAGAGAGAACTTATGCCTTAAGGTCATACCCCCAGGGACGACTCCTTAGCAACTAAGCCCTGCTTCCAGCCTTGCCACATTGTTTCTGCTGGGACTAGGGGAACATTCTAAATTCAAACCGTCACAAAATGGAAAATTTCATTCTCATATCCAAATATTCCTGACACTGAATCTCTCACTACTATTACTAGATGACTCTGCCATGTTCCCTTCATCTACTTAAACTTCATCCAGGTGTCTGCCCTACCTCATTTTCAATGAACACCTTAGGTCTTATACTTGGTTTGGACATTTCATTAATGCTATTTGCAAATCCTCCCTTGCCCAGGCCTTGTGCATTGAATCCTTGGCTTAAAGACCCTTTAAAGTTCTTACCTTCTTTACAGCAACATGTCGTGGGTCTTGTTCCTTTGGTTAGAGTCCAAGAACTTTTCCTGGACTTCTCCATAGTGCCCTGTGTTGTCTTTCTCCTAGAACTCATCATGCTATCCTGTCATTTCTGTGATTGTTACAAGGTACCCTGTATGGCAGGGACTAAGTCTCCAGTTGACAGTTTCATCCGCAGGTACAGTGTGGTCACATGCTGGGCCATTAGGCACTGGAGATGAGGTGATAAGAAATGTCTTAGTAGTTTCAGATCCATATATTTAACTTTACCTCATTCAACTGAGTCATACTACCATATATTTTTAGTCTATTTTTCTTGATGGTATTAAATATCAAGAATGATTTTATGTGACTATCTTTTCACTTTGTTAGAAGTCTTGGTACATTTTGCAGTTTAAATATAATTCCACTCTACTTAAAGTGGTTTGGGGCAACCAATTTTCTTGACAACATAAAGTTCAGGGGTCCCTGTGGCACAAAACCTATACATTTTCAATTTACTCCTGATGGACATAAACAACATTTGCCAATAAAGCTTTGATGTTCACATTAGAAAAAGCAAAGCTCATTTGTTTAATGTTTATTTATTTACTATTAATGATGAATGCTTTTCATATCATGTATGTGCATTTGTTCTCTAAGACACCCTATGAGGCCTTTTCCACCATTCTCTTTTGGTGCAAGAAGAAAACATAATTTTCCAAGTAAACAAACCTATGCAAATGAGATTTTTAAAAAAGGGGAGTTGAATTTTTGTTTTGTTTTGTGTTGGTACTGAGGACTGAAGCCATGGGTATTCTTCCTCTGAGTTGCATCTCTAGCCCCTTTTATTTTTTATTTTTTAAGTATACTTTTACTGGTGCATTGTAGTCTCACCAAATGCTGTATGCATGTATGTCCTAATCACTCTGAACTACATAATGATGTGCAAAAACAATGCAAATGGATTTTAAGCATGGCTTAAAACTCAGAATCACTGACACTCTAAGTGATAGAACAAGTAATATAATTTGGAGGAGAGTTCCCCTCTCTCTCCCCAGATAATTTTCTAGCCAAGGAGTCTTTTTCTGAAAATTTACATATAATTTTTTTCTTGTTAAAATGCAAATTCCCTTAGGAGGGATTAGACAGTAAGCCTTGTTCACACTGAAATTTAAGTGGCTAATATCAGACTTTTTTTTTTCTGAGAAGTTAATAGCTTATAAACCTCTGAGCTCTGGAGGGTGAAGGAAGGGGATCAGAAAGAACTACAGACAGGAGGCAAACTTATCAAAAGAGAGGCTAAGAACCCCTAAGTAAACTTAGTAATTCCATAGTTCTGCAGGAGTAGATCTCTCCAGCTGGGGGCTCCCTGGCTAAGCCTGACAAAATATGCTGCCAGGTCCCTGTTCCTAACAGTTTTCAGATTCAGTATGGCTAAATCCTTTAATAAATTCCTCATGGCATAGCATAAAATGAGAGGAAAAAAAATCCTTTTCTATTTCAGAATTCTGAGTGAAATATTCTCAGCTTGTTGATTTTAAGCCCATAAAAGATCTGGCCAGTCATTCATTAGTAACAGGCAAAATGATTTTTAAATATTCAATAACTGTGCTCTGCCCAACTGTATATTTACATATGTCTTCATAAGAATCACTAAGGGTAATTTTACATTTATCTATTCAAGCTCTGGCCAGTGTTGAGTTTAGCATTGAATTACTCAAAGGAAATTTTTATCTTAAAGCCAGATTAGGATTCCAAATCATGTGTGTTTGTCAAATACTAAATATTTCAGGTGATTGGATCAGTTCTCACAGCAGATGCCATGGGTGAGCAATAGCACTTAAAAGAGCAGGTAG
Source organism: Graphiurus murinus (assembly GCA_004027655.1). Classification (NCBI taxonomy): domain Eukaryota; kingdom Metazoa; phylum Chordata; class Mammalia; order Rodentia; family Gliridae; genus Graphiurus; species Graphiurus murinus. The sequence goes on along the minus strand of PVLC010007341.1, from coordinate 49,523 downwards.
CAAAACGTCCAGCAGAAGAAAAAAGTGAGAAGAAATAATTAAAAAGAGGTTAATAATAAAATAAAGGGTGAGTTGGAGAAAGAGTTGATCATCCCGATGTAGATGAAAAAGTTGGATTTGCAATAGCCAAATTAAGGAACCAACCTACGTGTTCATCAATAGATGAATGGATTAAAAATGTGGCATATATACACAATGGGATTTTACTCAGCTATAAAGAAGAGCAAATTATGTCATTTGTAGGAAAATGGATGGAACTATAGAGTACTATACTGAGATTAGCCAGTCTCAGAAAGACAAGGGTCATATGTTTTCTCCCATATGTGGCTGCTAGAATAAAAATAGGAAGCAAAGGGTCTTTGGATAAATGTAGAATAGTGGAAGGAAACTGGGGAAGGGCAAACAGAGGATTGAAGAAGGGAACAGTTCAAATAAGGTTTTACTACCAATTTTACTACATTCATGGGGAGGGAAGATGGGTAGAGATATACGGAGGGAAATATACTCACTGCTGTGTACATGTATGATGTCTCACTTTGAATCTCACTCTGATATATAATTACATTGCACCAACAAAATTTTTTTTTTAAAAAGATGATTTGGGTTGATGTTGGAAGAGGGCTAGAAGTGAATGAAGGCAGCCAACTTTCCTGAGTTAGTGCCATGTTGTGACTATTGTGCTAGTTTCTTTGCATGCATCATCTGGCTGAATCATTAAGTAAGCCCTAGGAAACAGGTACCATTTTCACACTGATCATATAAATAGCAATGCTGCTGTTGTTCTGGAGAGATATCAGGTGACATGCCTGTTCACAGAGCTGGAGAGTGAAGGTCATCTTATAGTTGTGACTTTACAGCCCAAACTTGAACCACTGCATTCTACTGAGAGGGGTCAGATGAAGACAAAATACAGTAACTCATCTGCTTTCTGTCACCATTCTTTAGTTTGCATTCCTTAGAAGTTTATATAAATAAAGCCACACTGTATGTATTTTTTTGTGTGTGTGTGTGGTTCTGAGAATTGAACCTACTTTTGAGAAACATCGTCCAGTCCTGTTTTATTTTGAAACAGGGTCTTGCTAAGTTATTGCATGCTGGCCTTAAACCTGTGATCCTCCTATTTGAGCCTCTCATGTACTGGGATCACAGGTGTGCTCCATTGCTACAGGTTCACAGAATATACTATTTTTGTCTTGATTTTCATTCAGCATAAATATTTTGAGATTCAGCCATGCTCTTGTATGTATCAGTAGTTTGTTCCTTTTAATTGTTGAGTAGTTTTCCACTGTATGGATATACCACAGTTTATCTATTCATATCTCAATGAATGTTTGAGTTGTTTCCAGTTCTTTTTTTTTTCCTGTGGTACAGGGGATGGAACCCAAGGGCATTCTACCTCTGAGCTACACCCCCAGTCCTATTTCTTATTCTTTATTTCAAAACAGGGTCTCACTAAGTTGCATGAGAGCCTCACTAAATAACTGAGGTTATCCGTGAACCCGGATCCTCCAATCTCAGCCTTCCAAGTACTAGAATTACAAGCGTGTGCCACCACGCCCGGCTTGTTTCCAGTTCTTAACGATTACAAATAAAGCTACTATGAAATTCATGCACAAGTCACTGTGTGGGTATATATTATCTCTTTTGAATACATATCTAGGTGTGGAATGGATGGCTTATATGGTAGGTGTTCTGAATATTTAGATCCCTGTTCTCCAATTTGTATGTTGAATTCCTTATGGCTAAGATGATAATATTAGAAGTGTGATCTTTGGGAAATATTGAGGCCATGGAGGCAGTGCCCTCATAAATGGAATCAGCACCCTTATAAAATAGTTTACCCCAGAAAAGAGGTCTATTATATGAAGACACAGAAAGAAGGTTCCATCCATGAGCCAGAAAGATCTTCAACAGATACAGAAACTACATTGATTTTAGACTTTCTGCTACAATTGAGAGAAACAAATTTGTTTGTAAACTACTTAGTTTCTGGCATTTTGTTATAGTCATCTTGAACTAAGAGAGTAGATATATGATTAATTTTTAGAAAAATAGCCTAACACTTTCTCAAAGTTACATTCTTACCAGCAGGGTATGAGACTTCCAGTTCCTCTCAAGCTTTGCCAAACTTTGATAGGACCAGTCTTTAATTTTATCCACTTTCATAGGTGTTTACTGGTATCTCATTTTAATTTCAATTTGCATTTTTCTAATGATTAATCATGTTGAGCATATTTTCATGTGATTATTTGTCATCCATATATCTTCTTTGGTGAAAATGTCTATTCAAATATTTCATCATTATTATTGGATAGTTTATTGCCTTATCGTTAAGTTTTTAGACTACTTTAGAAGTATTTTATAAGACATTATTTCAAAATATTTTCTCACAGTCAATGGCTTCTCACTCATCTTAACAGTGTCTTTTCAAGAACAGATGCTTTTGATTTTATTTACTTCAATTTATCAGTTTGTTTTTTATGGACTATGAATTTGTTGTTTCAAGAGATATTTGCCTAAGCAAAGATCACAAAATTATTCTACATTTTTTTCAAGAAGAGTTAGATTTTATCTGGGCATGGTGGCACATTCATCTGAGGATCCTCCTTACTGTTTACCATAGTGGTTGCACTAATTTGCAATCCCACCAACAATGTATTAGGGTTCCCACTTCTCCACACCCTCGCCAGCATTTGTTGTTGTTTGTGTTTTTGATGATTGCCATTCTAATTGGTTAGGTGAAATCTCAAGGTAGTTTTGATTTGCATCTCTCTGATTGCTAATGATACTGAACATTTCCTCATACATTTATTGGCCATTTGTATTTCTTCTTTTATGAAGTACCTATTTAGATCATTTGTCTACTTTTGATTGGGTTGTTTTCTTAACTGTGAGTTTTCTTGAGTTCTCTGTATATTCTAGATATTAGTCCTCTGTCACAGGGGTAGCTGGCAAAATTTTTCTCCCATTCTGTGGGCTTTCTGGTGAGGTTCTTGATAGTTTCCTTTGCTGCACAGAAGCTCTTCAGTTTAATGCAAACTCATGTATTGATCTTCCTTTGAGTTGCTTGTGCCTTTGGGTATTGTTGAGAAAGATTTTACCTGTGCCTATGTGTTGAAGTGTTGGGCCTATGCCCTCTTCAAGTAACTGCAAGGTCTCTGGGCTGACTTCCAGGTCTTTGACCCATCTTGGATTGACTCATGTGCAGGGTGAGAAAGTGGGATTTATTTCCATTTTCCTGCATATGGTTAACCAATTTTGCCAGCACCATTTGTTGAAGAGGCTACCTTATGTCCAGTGTATGTTTTTGGCTCCTTTGTCAAAAATCAATTGACTGTAAGCACGTGGGTTTGTTTCTGAGTCTTCTATTCTGCCCCATTGGTCTATGTGTCTGTTTTTGTGCCAATACCATGCTGTTTTTATTACTGTAGCTTTGTAGTAGAGTTTGAAGTCAGGTATTGTGATACCTCCTGCATGGTTCTTGTTGCTAAGAACTACTTTGGCTATTCTGGGCTTTTTGTTGTTCCAAATGAATGTAAGGACTGATTTTTCTATGTCTGTGAGGAGTGACCTTGGTAATTTCATGGGTGTTGCATTGAATCTGTAGATCACTTTTTGGAGGATGGCCATTTTGATGATATTTATTCTGCCTATTCAAGAACATGCAAGATCTTCCCATCTTCTAAGGTCTTCATCGATTTCTTTTTTTCAACTTTTTATAGTTTTCCTTATACAGGTCTTTTACCTCCTTGGTTAGGTTTATCCATAAGTGTTTTATTTTTGGGGGTGCTATTGTGAGTGGAATTGTTTTCTGGATTTGTTTTTCAGTGGATTTATGGTTGGCATACAGAAAAGCTTCTGATTTTTTAAGATTGATTTTGTATCCAGACACTTTGCTGAATTTATTGATCAGTTCTGTAAGTTTTTTGGTTGACTTTGTTGGTTCTTAGTATCATGTCATCTACAAAAAGGGATAGTTTTAGGTCTTCTTTTCCTATTTTTACACCTTTGATCTCCTTATCTTGCCTTATTGCTCTGGCTAGAGTCTCAAACACTATATTGAACAGAATAGTGTTCAATGGTGATAATGGACATCCTTGTCTTGTTCCTGTTTTTAGTGGGAGCTCTTGCAGTTTTTCTTCATTTAATATGATGTTGGCTGTGGGTCTATTGTATTTTGCCTTTATGATGTTGAGATATGTTCCTTCTATTCCAATTCTCTGCAGTGCTTTTAGCATGAATAGGTGTTGGATCTTGTCAAATGCTTTTTCAGCATCAATTGAAATGATCATGTGATTTTTGTCTTTGATTTTGTTTATGTGGTGAATTACATGGATTGTTTTTCGTATGTTGAACCAGCCTTGCATCCCTGGGATGAATCTGACTTGGTTATGATCTATAATTTTCTTGATATGGTTTTGAATGTGCATTGCTAGGATTTTGTTTAGCAGTTTTGCATCTAAGTTTATCAGTGATATAGGCCTAGAGTTTTCTTTTCTTGAGCTGTCTTTATTTGGCTTTGGTATTAATGTGATGTTGGCTTCATGGAATGCATTTGGGAGAGTCCCTTTTCTTTCTGTTTCATGAAATAGATTGAGGAGTATTGGGATTAGGTTTTCTATAAAGGTTTTATAAAATTCATTTGGAAAACCATCTAGCCCTGGGCTTTTGTTTGATGGTAGACTCTTTATTGCTGTTTCTATCTCTTTGATTGTTATTGGTTGTTTTAAGTTTTCTATATCTTCTTGACTCAATTTAGGAAGGTTATATGTGTCTAGAAATTTTTCATTTTCTTCTAGATTTTCCATTTTGTTTGAGTATAGTTTTTCAAAGTAGTTTCTGATGATCCTCTGGATTTCCACATTGTTGGTGGTAATAGCAACTTTTTCATCTCTTATTTTGGTAATTTGGGTTGATTCTCTCTTTCTTTGGTTAGATTGGCTAATGGTTTATCTATTTTGTTTATTTTTTTTAAGAAACTAGCTTTTGGTTTTGTTGATTTTCTGCATTTTTTATTCTCTACTTCATTAATTTCTGCCTTGATTTTCATAATTTCCTGTCTTTTGCTGGCTTTCGGGTTAGACTGTTCTTGTTTTTCAAGGGCTTTGAGCTGAGTCATTAGGATATTTATTTGGTGATTTTCTGTTCTTCTTATGTGGGCACTCAGTGTTATAAATTCTCCTCTTAGTACTGCCTTTAAGGTGTCCCAGAGGTTTTGATATGTTGTGTCTCTGTTTTCATTGGTTTCTAGGAATTTTTGCTGGAATCTTGATTAGGATTAGACCTATAGACCAATTTGGGGGGAAATTGACATTTAACTATTGTGTCTTCCAATCCATAAATTAAACATAGGGTTTCTTTAATTTCGGCCATGCTTTTCATTTTTTCAGTTTATAAACATGTCACATCTTTTGTAAATTAATTCCTAAGAATTTCAAATTTTTATGCTATCATAAATCACAAAACAGTTTTCAATTATTTGTTGTTAGTGTTAGTAGCTTCTTGATAGACTTCATTGGGTTTTCTACAGAGATTACCATGCTGTGTGTGAATAAAGACAGTGCTTCTTCCCCCTGTCTTCTTCCCTCCTTCCTTTCCTCCTATTGCCCCAGCCTTCCCTTCCTCCCTCCCTTCCTTCCTTCCTTCCTTCCTTCCTTCCTTCCTTCCTTCCTTCCTTCCCCTTTCTACTTTTTCTCTCCCCCTCCTTTTTTTGTGTTGCCCCAGCTAGATCCTCCAGCACAAATGTGTGAGTGGAAGTGGAGCACGGTGTTCTCTGATCATCGGAGGCTCTCATCCTGGCTGTGGTTTATTTCTTCCGGTGCATGTGCTGACCAGAATTCTGCAGAATACTCACAGGTCTCTTCTCTAGATACCCAGAGTTGCTGTCAGTGAAGCTCTCACTGCTAGTACTTTATTTTGAGGAATCCAGCCTTGGTCTTCCCATGCTCTGGACTTTGTACCTGTATCTCAGGACTCTGCTGGATGCTGCTTGAGCCCTGCTCCCTGCACTGTCCCCCACAAATGCTCTCAAGGCATTTGCTCTCAAGTCAGCTGGGGCCATGTGAGGATTCACCACATTGACTTCTAATCACTCAGGGATTGCTGTCCTTACATTACCTCGGGCAGAGTGCCTTGCTTAAGGTTCCATATGTTTTGTCTCCTTTTTATTGTCTAAAGTAGAAGAGTTACATCTGGTTCCTGTGAATTCTTAGTCAAGCAGTTATATACACATTGATCAGATAGTGCCATGATGTTTATAATGAAAAAGTGGCAGTTACCGCCTTCCATGTCCCCAATGCTTCTCCCCTAGATCAGTCACTTTGAATTCCTTAAGCTGTTTCTTCTGGAATTAAACTCCATATTTCTTTTTATCTTTCCCTTTCTTTCCTTCTTTCTTTCTTTCTTTCTTTCTTTCTTTTTTTCTCTTTTGTGGTACTAGGAATTGAACCCAGGGCGTTCTACCTCTGAGCTACATTTCCAGAAGTATTTTTTATTATTTTGAAACAGAGTCTCACTAAATTACTGAAGCTGGCCTCGACTCTGCTATTCTCCTGTCTTAGCCTCTCAAGAACTGGGATTAGAGGCATGCCCCACCATGTCTGGCATTTAACTTTATGTTTCTACTTTCATATATCTATTGTTTATTTTTTAAATGTTCAGTTTTAGCCTTTGGCTTCTTATAACTCAGCCTGCTAATGACAAATGACATCCCTATAACTACTTTTCCTCCTCACACCCTAGGTATGTCAAAATTTCAGGTTAAATACAAATGTTTTGTTAATATAACCCTATAAATACTATTTATAGTTAAGTTCCAGAGTATAAAGGGAATTAAAATTTAAAAATTAAACCTACATGGGCATCAGATCACCTTGAAAGCTTTATAAGAATATATACTTATGGGTTCTAAGATAGATCTACTGAATCTCTATGCTGGAACCCTTAAAGAATATATTTTTAAATGCTTCATGAAACCTACCATATGACCCAGTTATACTACTCCTGGGTATCTAACAAAAAGAATTGAAATCAGAATACCAAAGTAATACATGCATATCTGTGTTTATAGCTGCATAATTCATAATTGCCAAGCTATGGAACCAGCCTAGGTGTCCATCAATAGATGAATGGATTACAAAACTATGGGATATAGTTTTGGAATTCTACTCAGTCATAATTAATAATAAAATCATGTCATTTGCAGGGAAATGGGTGGAACTGGAGAAGATTTGAAGAGGGAAACATTTCAATGGGCATGATGTACATACACAAACTTATCAAAGCTAATCACTGTGTTGTGCATGGGAAGGTGGGGAGGGAGTGGGAGCAAGGTGGGAATTAGGAGAGGGCTCTCTGAGTTCTGTGTGCATGTATGCCTCTATCACCCTGAACTTCATCAAGATGTATGATTAAAATGCACCAAAAAATAAAAAATTAAAATTAAAAAAATGCTTAATGGGCTGGGTGTGGTGGTCCCTGTAATTCCAGTACTTGGGAGGCAGAGACAGGGATATCTCAGGTTTGAGGCCAGCCTCAGTAATTTAGTCAGATCCTCAGAAACTTAGTGAAATGTTTCAAAGTATAAAAAATTAAAAATAGGGCTGTGGTTGTAGTTCAGAGGTAAAATGTCCTGGGTTCAAAAAACAACAAACAAACAAAAATATCAATGCTTTGTCAGCTAGTTTGGTTCAGTTGGTCTTCTGCAAGAGCAGACAGATGAAACCATAGTATATATGACTGATGTACAGTGTCAGGGAGAAACCCAGGATGGCAAAACTTTAGTGTCAACTGACAGTTCAGTAATGATGTTACTGTGATTATGGCTATCCACTACTTCTAAATGAGATGTTCTTGAAGACAGTTACTAACAAATTGCAATTTGTGGGTATATGCTATTTTAAGTACAGAAACCCCTTTGGTGAGGAATTTTTCTAACAGACATCTGAATAGAAAATGTATTTATCTAGGAAATATGTTCCCATAGAGGAAAGAGCAGGTGCGAATGTCCTGGAGCAGATGCCTGTTGGAATGTTCAAGAAACAACAGAAAGGACAGGAGAATGAAAGGGGTAGAAGATGGCATTGGAAAAATAGAAAGAGGGCCAGGTCTTGCAATGGAAAATAATTTGAATGTCATTTTAAAAGCCTGAAGGGAGTCTGTTTGTAGGCTATAGGCAGAGGAGCAGCATGGTCTGTAACAGGTCTTAAGCAGAGTGCCAGGACTGCTGTGTGGAGCACAGATTTTGGAGGGCTAGGGGGAGGGGCAGGCTTCAGGAGGAGAGTAAAGACAGGGTTTATAGCTCCTAGGATTCTTATGTGAGTATTGGAAATATACCAACAAAGCAGAAACAGAAGATTTTCAGAGAAAAGTGATATATTGTTGATTTATTTCTATAGCTATTATATCCTCAGAAAAATCATACATTGCTATAATTTAGTTGTTCAAGAAGTACTAAAAAGAAATGTACCATGCCTTCAAATCCAGGTTCCCCTGTCCTCCTCTAAGAAATAGGAAGGCAAAAAATAAATTAAATCCTCCTTTTTTATTGCACACTGGACATAAAGTGTTACTTGTCTAGAGTGAGTGGGAGAGTAGTATCCATGCGATAGAAAGATATTAAGTGTTATTGCATAGGTTTTCCAAGATATGATTTTATAAGGGATCTTTAAGGAAAAATTTTGGAAGATAGGAAATAATGCTAAGTTTTTTTTTCTAAAACAAAGTAATGATTAAGCATGTGATTTATTCTAACATCAAATTGTATAGAAATATGATATGCCTAAGACCAAAAGGCATGAAGTTATACATTCAGCGTGAGATCCAAGAATCTCTATTTTTAACCTAATGTACAGAAATGAATGTTTTGTACATACTTCAAAGAGTTGTCTACAAATAGTTTTTCTCAAGACTAAACTTCTGCTAAAAGTCTGACAATATGTATTTCAGATCAAGCAGTTCATGTGCTTATACTCTTGGCATTGTAGGATCTATTTGGACTCTGTATTTTTATGAAAAGTTCTGTCTCCCCCCTTTACTATTACATGGTTACTGAGGGACAGCCATTTCCTGCAGAATGATTTTATTTCTGCTCCTTCCTCTTATCTTTAGCTACTGTTGATTAGTCCAGAGGTGCTGACCTGATCCAAGCCAGGCTAATCAGAGCTGTTTCCCAAGACCAGAGATTTTAGTGTCCTGCGTGAAATCATAAGATAGAAATGTGAGTGTTTTAAAGTACATTGGAGAGAACATGTCATCAGTTATGGGAAATAATTTAGGTCACCCAGTAAGGAAAGCAGAGAAAATATGAAAATAACCCAGATAATATTTGTGTTTTAGTTTTAAATTTTTTGAAACCCAGCTACATTTCTATCCTTTAACTGAATATATGTATTAGTTTGCAACTGCTGTGTAACAAATTACTTCAAAGCTTGTTGTTGACTATACTTAGTAATATTTAATAATAATAACATATTGTATATTTCAAAATTGCTAAAAGAGTATAATTTGAATGTTTTTACCACATAAATGGTAAGTGAGGTGATGGACATGCAAATTAGTTTGACTTTATCATTACAAATATAGACATGTATCAAAATATATTATACCTCATTAATAGATATAATTATGTCTCTAAATAAAAATTAATTTCTTATTGGTGATAATTTCTATAGGTAAGAAATTCACACATGGCATAAGAGACCATGTATGAATGTATGAATGGCATGTCTCTGCTCTGTGATTTTTGGTACCTAAGCTGGGAGACTAAAGGGCTGAGGTAGAATAATCTAAAGCTCATTAACCCACCTGCCTGCTGACTGATGCTGTGTGGTGGCTATGACCTTAGTTAGCTAGGGTGGTTGGTTGGAACACCCTCACATAGCCTCGCTGTGTGGCCTGGGTTTCATCACAACATGGTGGTATAGCTGAGGCATTTTCCAGGACACAGGATGCATAAAGCCAGGGAAGCCCCCGGCAAAAGGGATGAGCTTCTCACACTACACAATGGCTAGGTTCCAATGGCAGTGTTCCAAGATACGAAAAAAACACTATGTAAAATGGAAGCCACACCTTTAAAAAAAAAAAACAAAAAACCTTTTCTTGGATGTTTAACAGTATCACTTCTGCCAAGCTCCATTTGGTGGGCCAGTCATAAACTTCAACCCAGATTCAGGGGGACAGAACACACCCTCTCCACTCCAAGGTGGAAAGAGCATTAGTCACATTGGAAGATGAGCATTTGGGAATGCATAAATACAACAGTGTGCCCATCTTCGTGAAATATAATTTACCATACTATTCTTCTAGAAATCCCCGTTTACTGTTTACCTTACATTACTGGAAAATGGGCTTCTGTCTCTTGCAAATAAAATAATTTTTAACTACCCCTCATTATTACCAGTTAGTATTTTAACAATTACCTAAAAGTTTGGATTGACCTGTTGTGATGAATATTAAGAATGGTAGTCTCTTCCTGAGAAACTGGTTACTCTGTTAGCCAAAGGAACGAGGCTGAGGGAATTACCTTAGAAGAAGCCAAGGTTTTCCCTGCAAAGAGCCTGCATCTGCCTCAGGATATGAACAGTACATTATGAGGGCCCCAAAGCTTTGTGCAATAAGTCTCAGCTGAGAAACATTACAAAGCAGATGTTACTGATTTTCTAACAAATCACTAAAAAAAGAGTTGGAGAACCCATCCCCCCAAAAAAGCTTCATAGTGGTGAACTTTTCAGGTAACAATAATGACAAAATTTACTTTCACATAGCAATGACTATTAAAAGTTTGCTGTTTAAGGAGATACTATCTGGGAGGCTGAGCAGGGCAGTGCAGGAGAAATGAGTTAAGTGCAGAGCTTTGGGGTCACAGAAACCTGAAGGGATCCCAGCTCCCTTACTCAGTAGCTCTCCCTGCTACCAATAACTTGCCCACTGTAGTGCGGTTTTTGGGAAAGTTTTTTTTTTTTTAGAGAAAAAGGTAAGAAATCAGCTTCTGACTAGTTTCCATTGTATTATAAGTTTCCCACACTGTTGTGATTATTTCTGCCCATTACTAACAAGGCAAATCTTTAAATTAAAATAATTGCATTTTAATCAAAGAAAAAGTTTATAATGAAATGATAAAAATAAAATTATAAGAATAACAAGATAAAGATGTATGTTGATACACATTAAAAACTAAAAGTTAAGAGTAAAATTTAAAATGATCAATATTAGAGAAATAAGGAAACTGTTTAAAGAATAACTTTAATCATATTTTGAAGTATGAAGTAAAAAGATTAAAATCAGATAAAGTAAAAATGAGAAACATAGGGGCTGGGGGTGTAGCTCCGTGGTACAGTGTATACTTAGAATACATGAGGTCCTGGGTTCAATACCCAGCACTGAATAAAAAAAATAAGTTATAACATAAAATGAAAATTAGGAAACACTGAAAGGTAAGAGATTGCAAAGGGAAGTAAAGCAGAATAAATTAGAAACAAGGTTTTCTAAAGTCCTGTAAATATGCAAATGCATATTCTGAACAATAAACAATATCATACTTGTGATATCAAATTCTGTGACTAGAACCCTTAAACAAGGTCTCCTTTAACATGGTGTTTCTTGTAGTGAAGGACCAACATTAAATCCTTGGTCATTCGAATATCCAACAAATTTGTGTGTCTTATCTATCTTCATATCCCTGAGTCTGGTGCACTGTAGGCATAGGTGCGTAATATTTGCAGAATAAATGAACAGATGTTTAATGAATGTCTACTAGGTACAAGATAATTTTTGAGAGAGGCTTATGCAAATTAGCTCATTTAATTATCAGTAATAATTACGTGGGTTATTTTTATCAGTTTACCACACAGTAGCTGACACTAAGAAAAATTAAGTGACTTTGTCCAAGATTTCAAAAATAATAAGTGTTAACTTTCCATTAGATTGTAGACTTGTGGTCAAAACATCTGACTACCTCTTGGGTAACACACACATGCACACACATATGCACAAACACACACATACACAATGACCATGTTAACAAATGGGCATAAGGCTATCACCTCTCTCATGGGGACTCTCATTTAAACTGTGCTAGAACATCAGATCCTAATCAATTTTCATCAATTATCCAGGGACATGCTGCCGGAGTCAGCTACTTTCAGATTCGAGACATGAAAAGACTACAGCAGATGGCTTCTCAGGTGCTGATACAAATGACAAAGTATTTGTATGGTTGGTGTTCTCCACGAACAAGGTATATACATGAAAGCCCTTTATACAATCTAAAAGGCTGTACAGATACAATTATTATGTCAATGGGATATAGAAAGGAAATTGGATTTAGCTGAATCAGAATCAAGACAAAGTCTTTTCAGTATTGTGAAGATGACTGACTTTTCCCCTCTTGTGCTGTGAGTTGCTGTGAGTATGAAATGAGATCAGAGTTTGGAAGGTAGTATACAAAGTAGAAGGGTAGAGGCTTTGGAGTCAGAAAGATGTGAAATTGAATCTGAGCTTGCTCCTTACCAGCTGTGTGGCCATGGCAATTTAATTAAACTTGATATCCAAAGACTTAGGCTTTTCATTTCCTCTGAGGATCAGATGGGTTACTGGACATAAAACATACAGTTGGCATTCCATCCACACAAGAACATGAACACAGCAGTGCTTTGAAGACACTAGGGAAGTAGAAAGAGCTTGTTTATCATGGAACCTCAGTGAACATGTGGAGAAAGTGGGATGAGCTAAGGTGAACATTGTTATAAAAAGATAGTGAGGTGCCTTATATGGAGGTATGTTGGGTAGGTCCTCAATAAGCACTTGTTTGAATAATTACTGAAGCATCAGTGGATCCTTGGTTTTTATTCCAAGCTCTTGAGAGACACTTGAGGCATGAAGCATGACCTAGGACTTGTCATCTAGTTCTGGTCCTTCCTTTGCTATCCTTTTATCAATATACACTGGGAAAATGTACAGCCTTTAGGGCCTCGGGTGGCCTATTTTATTTATTTATTTTTTTTTTTTGCAGTACTGGGGATTGAACTCAGGGGCATTCTACCTCCGAGCTACACCCCCAGCCCTATTTTGTATTCTTTATTTTGAAACCGAGTCTCACTAAGTTGCGGAGTGCCTCACTAGGTAGCTGAGGCTGGCCACGAACTCGGATCCTCCGGTCTCAGCCTCCTGAATGCTGGGATTACAAGCATGCATGCGCCACCATGCCCGGCAGGTGGCCTATTTTAAAATAGATACTGAAATCAGGGAAAATTATATGTAGTATTAACAATATAATATAAATGTGACATAATATATGTATTAGTCAACATTCTCACTATTGTGATCCAAAACAACTGACCACACAACTTAAAGGAAGGAAAATTTATTTCTTCACAGTTTCTGGGGAGATCAGGGTTCAGTCTATGTCAGGCCCGGTCTGTGGAGCTCAAGGCATGGTGGTGGGGAGTGTCGAGAAGGAGAGTGCTGGGCTCTGCTCTCACATCATGGAGGTTGGAAGGGAGGGAGGGAGGGAGAGAGAGAGAGAGAGAGAGGAGGGAGGAGGGAGGGGAGAGGCAACAGGAGAGAGGAGAGAGGGGAGAGGGGAGAGGAGGGAGGAGGAAGGAGGGAGGAGAAAGGCGAGAGGAGAAAGGAGGGAGGAGGGAGGAGAGGGAGAGAGAGAGAGAAAGAGGAGAAGGGAGAGGGGAGGAGGGAGGAGAGAGGAGGGAAGAGAGGGAAGAGGGAGGAGGGAGGAGAGGGAGGAGAGAGGGCAGGGAGGAGGGAGGAGAGGGAGGAGGGAGGAAAGAGGAGAGAGAGAGGAGAGAGAAGGGAGGAGGGAGGAGAGATGAGAGACAAGAGAGGAGAGTACGGGGAGAAGGAACCATATAATCCCCAAGACCACACCCCCAGGGATCCCTCTTTAGCAACCAATCTCCCCTTCCAACAAGGGCTAAGGGGGGTATTCTAAACCCAAACCACAACAATATATTATTTATTATCTATCTGTCATCTATCTATTCATATTCTCCTTTATTATCTCTAAGATTAAAATGGCCCTGTGTTGGAAAAACATATGAGTTACATGTGGGTTCAAATTTCCCTTCTCCTCTCTGCATTTCTCCACCAGCAGCCCCCAGGACTATTTTGGTGTCAGGGTCGTAGGAGGGAATTATGTATCAAGTTTACTTCAACTTTATCTCATAGCTGAGCCAGTGGGCCTTGAGTTCCTAGTTGTAGCCAATGCAACTTTGCCTATCAGCCAAGAATACTCTGCTCAGTACAATGGAGTACATGGTTAACTTGCTTATAGGATATTTTATCCATCAGTCAAACCTTTGACAGGAGCTGGAGAGCAATCTGTTCAAGGTTAATGTCTCTGGAAAGGACAGGCACCCTGGGATCCTTATTTGCTGGATATTTTCATCTTATTAGGAGTAGCTTTGGGAGGATAAAACATATTGTCTCTATAGAGAAGACTATTTTTCTTTCTGTTTGCAAAGGCAAAACAGTATGTATCTAGTTAATCCAAGAAATGCACAGAACAATTTAGATATTTGAAGGTGAGGAATGTAATATCCTTTGAAAATCTAATTAGCACTGTTCATGCATTACAAATAGGATTAGTCATCTGAAGGAGAAATCTTCTATGAAGGTGCAAAGAGTCTGGGGTTGTCATTTAGCAAGTAGAATCCTAATAAATTATATTTTTCCCTTATTCAGAGAAAGACTTTGAAATGATATACATAGATATACATGCAAATACACATATACACCTAATCGGTTAATGGATCCATTCTCAGTAAGCCAACAAAATCTGGCTTCACCAAACTCTTCATAAATGGCATCTTATGAGACTTTTGGAAATAGACAATTGGCTTTATCTTCCTTATCATTTGTGTCACCTGCTATGATATTTAAAATGTCAATAAAACTGAAAAAAAAAGACTAAGTCATGGTTCTGATTCATTGGAACTGGGATTGGAATTCTATACATTGGGAGCTCTTGAATGCACATTATGATTCTGGCAGAGTTCAAATAATTTGATGGAATTTGGCTGACACATTTTTAATGTTCCTCTATCCTATTAATCTTTAGCCATGTCCTGAGCAAGGTAAAATGTTTGGTGCTACTTTTCATGTTCCTGATGTGTGAACTACATGGGGGAAATAAGCAAATACAATTTATTAAGAAAAATTGCCACAGGTCCTTAACAGATGGATCATGAGCAAGGCTCAGTCCAGTGGAATCCTGCAAGGCAGATGCTTCCAAGAAAGGATATGTGGCATATCCTGCTTTACATTATAGTATATTCTGGGAACATTGGGTACTTCGAGTCTTGTTTTTACACTTATTGTTAAAGAAAATTTCTTTAAAAACAGGTGGTGGCCAGTCGGATAACCACCTCTTGATGTTAGTTAAAAAACAGTGCCTTCAGACAAACAACATAAGAATTCTCTGATCACTTACGAACATTAGTCGGGAAACAGGCTCTGCAAGGTAATTCGGATATGGTTACTAATCAACCTTATGTTCTCCCTCAGCACACAGATATAGAAAACAAAATAGCTAAGCCAAAGAAATTTAGGTCTACAATCATATTTATGGGTAAAGAAGGCTATAAGAATGTGAGTATCTGGTACTCCTTTATAAGGTCAAAACACAGACAGCCTTTGCCAACTCCCATAGTGTCTCTCTAGAGTTTCACAGGACACATTAATAAAGACAGACTATAGTTGACAAAAACAACAGGTGGTTTACAAAAAACTCCCTAGCTTAGACCAATGTATACAGGCCTATTCCTCATTAATCTTTAACACTGCTTTGTACCAGAGTAAAAATAAAATCATTATATACTGTTGTAAAAACCTCTAGAAAAACAAAAACAAGTTTGCTATCATCAAACTGTCAGATGACCTGTCCATAAACTTCCCTGTTGTATGTGCTTCACTGCTGTATGAAAAGTATAAAAACAGCTGCTTGTGAACAATAAAGTAGATATGCTTCATCACTACATTTGGTGTGCGTATTCTCACGACCTCATCTCTTTACCCACCTGTTGAGGGACCCCTGACTCCTGATAGGGCTGGACCCTGGGAAAAAATACAAGTGGGGCACAGTGGCACACATCTGTAGTCCTAGTACTTGAGAGACTGAGACAGGGGATCCATTTTGAGGCCAGCATCAGCTCAATGTAACTTAGTGAGACCCTGTTTCAAATAATGTAGGACTGGGGTATAGCTCAGAGGTATAATCATCCTGAGTTATATCCTCAGTACCATACACACATATGCGCTGTATATTTTTGATGGAGGATCTGGAAATCTAATGAGCTTGTAGATATCTTCACCCACACAGAAATAACTATACTTGAGAATCAATGAGAACACACAATTTAACAAAGAATGACCCCCCCACACACACACTTCCAGAACAAGAGTAGTGAAATACCTCACCCTGGAATCTTTCAACAAGTCTCTTGTAGTAGAATAAATAAAACTCTCTGGAAAAAATGGTGGAAATGAAAAAGTTTAGGTACATTGCTCTGAATCATGAGAAAAAAGCTCCTCTATACATCAATAAAAACCTGTACTGAACATGTTAAAGATAAATGTATTTCCATTTACTAAAACTAGTATTATCAAATTGGAGGCTGTCCATGAAGATCTGTCATAATCTGAATTTTTCTCAAGAAGAAGAAAAGAAGTAATATTAGTGTAAAAATATTAATTTGAGATACAACAGCAAAAATGAACATGGCGATTTCTTGATTTGGAGTTTGAGTAGGGATTCCTTCTCTCTAATATGCACATGTAGTTATAGCACATATAATCCTGGCCATGGGTCTTATCACAAATTTTTGAAGACAGGGTTTGTTTAATTTTTTTTTTTATCCAAACACAACTAATGGGCTAAGCAAATGTCATGGAAATCCCAAGGACAAAAGATTATAAACATTATGGTGATTTATTCTTTTTCCATTACTTACTTAAGCAGTGTGGGCACTGGGAGGTCTGGCCATGAGGCCTTGCTAGAGAAGGACCAAGAATAAAGGAACAAAGAAAGAGAAATGCTCTCTGACCATTGCCCTGCCCCAGGATGACCTGGTCATTAGCTCACTAACCAGTAGCTTACACAACTACTCCGGTATCCCCCTTCCTTGCCCCATAGAAGCCCCAAGTCTGTAAGGAGTCAGGCTCCTGACACTTGTGGACTCTCTTTCTCTCTCAGTCAGTTGCCTGCTTCCAGTCTTATCCCTGAATAAAGCCTGTTCCTCGCTGTCCATCTGTGCTTTCTTTGTCACCTTATAACCCAACATTACAGTGCCAAAAGCCAGGATGGAGATAGCGGTCAAATCTTGTGACCTGATCCAGAGAGATTTTTGGTCTGCCATTCTCCAATGGGCCAGTATCATTTCCCCTCTCCCTGCCCTTCTTCACATGTTTCCAACACGGGAACGTCCTTCACCAATCTGGGCTTCTGCATCCAACATCGATCACTAATTCGGCCCAGTAAGTCCTGTTCTCATTTGCCTTTTTAAGGTACTGAGAAAGGCCCCCCAAATACCCTCCCACTGCCCAAGATTCTGGGTTCTAGAAATCCCCCTCCCTAACCAAAAGGCCTAGGAATCTCCAGTTCTGGAAATTCCCTCCCTAGGCCCAGGGATTTTTCTATTGCCAAAGTAGAATTGTTGGGACACCTGCCTTTCTGTTTCTGATCCCACCCACCCACCAAGAGGGTGATCTGGACTCAGCGCTACCTCCACCTGAGATACTGGGTGAATGAAGCTTTAGTCCTCTTGTCGTGGGATAACGCGGTCCCACTCGTGGGTCCTTGGCCTCTGTGATAAAAAGAATTTTAACACATGCCAGTCAGGAACAAAAGGCAGGTCTTTATTCAGGGTCTCGGGGAAAACATGTAAGCAGAGATCTTCCGGACCATGCGGGCAAGGGCGAGCAAGAGAGAGAGGGAAGGGGCTTCTCTTTTTTATAAACTTTTAAGAGGGATGGGCACAGAAGAAGTCTGGACCTTCTCCTTCTTCAGGTATAGATGAGCGATAGGTAGGTGTTCCAGGTTGGATCCTCCTCTTCCTCAGGTTTCAAGATGGATCTGACCTTACCTGTGAATCTCAGGTGTCCTTGGCCCTGAATCTCAGGTGGGGGCAGGGCTTCAGGGGATTAGGGTATGGGACCTTCTAAGAAACTTCCAAGGAGTGGAGTTAGCTTAAAACTCTCCAGATTTTTAAAAACTATATTTTTCCTTTTCTTCCCAGTGTCTCCTTCCTACCTAAATTTTATTCTTCCTATTCTACCTCATCACTCTGGCAATTGTTTCTTAACAGCCTATGAGTTTTCCAAATTTCAAAAATCTCCCAGAGTCCCCCCTGGCATGCCTTTAAAACATCTTTCCACTTTGGGACTGAAAGGGGAGATTAAATCAAAATGCCCAAATTGGCACATTTGACCCCCAAATCCTATAAGACAAATAACTACATTGCCCAGAACAGCCAAGGACAAGGACAGGAGAGAAAAATCCTTTATATTCAAGCTTTTTCTCCTCTCGGCTCTTACCTCTCACTCTATAAATATCACTTTTTCTGCCAAGTCCTTCTCTTTGAGGCAGAACTTTCCAGAGAAAAAGAAATCCTCCTATGTGCCCTCTGGGTCAGCAATCCTGCTGCTTCACATTCTTCAAGCCAACTTCGCCGACTCTGCGTACCCTTCTACCCCTCCTGGCCCTCCCTTGCCTTCCACCACTTCTGTCCTGGTGCCAGCTACTTCTGCTGAACAGTTTCCCACAGCTGCGACCCCGCCATCTTTCACCATGACTGCCAGGATTCCGCCTTCCATGGCTGCTAGGGTTCCACCTCCCATGGCCGCTGCTGCCACACTGCAGTTATCACACGCCCAGGCGGCCTCAAACCCCCCTCACGCATTCCTGGGCTATCTTGCCCCTGCAAGAGGTCTCGGGACCCTGTGGAATTATCCACGTTCATGTGCCTTTTTCCATGTCTGACCTGACACAGGTGGAGGATCGACTAGGATCTTTCTCAGAGGACTGGGCCAAATTCCGCCGGGGCTTCCTTCCAGTATCTCAACAATACAATGTGACCTGGGATGGTATTTATATCATCCTTGCATCTACTTTTTTTCCCCATGGAAAAATAACTCATCAGGTGGGCTGCTGAAGCCCACACAGATGACTTCCACCAAACAGGTCCCTAATACCCGGTAGGGTGTTGATGCTGATCCTAGAACAAGTCCTAATTGGACTAACCAACAGGGAGATGACTCTATTAACAATAGAAACCATATAATCTGCTTTTTTTGTAGGAGTGGACAAAAATGCCCAGAAGGTGGTAAGTTATGATAAGTATAGGGAGGTAATGCAGAAGCCAAATGGCAACCCAGCCATCTTTCTGTCTTGTTTCAGGGAGGCAATGTTTAAATACACTAACATGGACCCACAGTCCACAGGAGGTCAGACTTCCCTACATCTATATTTTATCTCACAATCTGGTCCTGATATTAAAAAAAAGTTACAGCATATGGAAGAGGGCCTTGAGAATGCTCAAGAGGTTCTCCTAAAGGCAGCCTTTAAGGTCTTAAACAACAGAGAGGAGGAACAACAAAACCAAAAAAGGCATTTGCTCCTTAAGTAAGAGATGCCCCCAAACCAGAAGAAACCTACTTCAGACAAGCCCCTCCCTGGTAATTTTTCCACTGTGACAAAGGCAGGCATTGGGTTAGTGGGTGCCCTGATCCAAAGCCCCCAAGGAGGCCCTGTCCAATGTGTAGTCGGGGGGGGGCACTAGAATGAGGACACCCTCCAAGTTCGACTACATCCCATGTTCAGGCCCCCAGATCACCTCCTCAGGAACTCTCTTCTCTAATAACCTTATCGGCTACTGATTGGCGGGTCCAGAGCCCACCAACCCTGCCACTGGCAAACCCACAGGATCCCGAGTAAAATGGCAGGTGTCTGGTAAAATTATCTCCTTTCTTCTGGATACTGGAGTGAGTTTATCTGTTTTAACAGAGTACTCTGGACCTTTGCTCCTTCTTCGGTCTCTGTAGTTGTGAGGTAATATAAAAGAAACAAAATATTAGGTAAAAAGGAGATAAATTGTGAAGGAAAGGGAAAATATAATTTTAAGAAAACTTCATGATCCTTAGCTTTGCCTTGTAGAGCCTGCCCTTTATTAGACAAAAGCCTTTTATGGGCCACACTTTTAATTATAATAGCAGACTTGGCCTTTCCTTTTCTTAGGCAAAGGTCTTCAATAGGCCTGGCCTACACTTTTAATCATACTGGCCTAGCTTTACACCTGAAAATCCTCAGTTACTAAATCCCAAAGAGGAATTCTCACCTTTTGGTGAGCCCATTACCTACCCACAAAATGTCCAAGAACCTAAAAATTCAAAATTAGGAGACTGCCATCCCATCTTGCCTTATTCCTGCCATGTGCCCCCAGCCACCCCTTCTCTAGGTCCCCTATAAAAATAGGATTAAAAAGATCCCAAGTTTCTCCCCCCTCAGACTTTCAAGATTGCCCACATTCTCCCTCAAATTGGTATCCTTCATTTTTCTAAATAAATCTGTCTTTGACTGGTGCATGTTAAAATTATTTTCTGCAATGTAAGCCAAGAACCCCATGGAATTATCATGCTTTCTCATAACAGTTGGAGTAAAAGATATCCTAGAAAACCCCCAAAAGACTCCACTCCTTCCTTCTCCATTCCTTCCTGGTGATTCCATAATGTCCTACTCCTGTTATGGGCAGGGACTTACTTCACAAATTAGGCATGCCCATATAACCAAATAGCTTTACAAAAAGCCATCCTTATTTTATTTTACAGTTATGTACCCCACTGCCTCAAGGAGGAGACAGTAGTCCCCAAAACATTCATGCTCAAATAAATCTGGAAACATGGGACATAAGATCTCCAAAAGTAGCCATCTATCATAAACCAATAAAAATATCATTAAAGATCCTCTTGCTCCATCACTGTTCCCCAATATCTACTATGCCCAGCCAGTCTTTGAGGGCTCGAGGCTATTATTTCCTGCCTTCTATCTGCCCAACTCCTAATCTCTACTGACTTACCACATAATACCTCTAATCTTCCTATCAAGAAACCTGATGACTCCTTTTGCTTAGTGCAGGAGCAATAATATGTAAATGAAGTCATAATCCCCACCCACCAAGTAGTAGTACCTAACCCCTATACTCTCTTATCCTACATCCTTCCATCCACCACCTTTTTCTTGGTATTAGACTTAAAGGATGTCTTGTTTACTATTCCTCTACACCCATAGTCATGACAAATATTTGCCTTTACATGGACAGATCCTGACACTGGACATGCCCAGCATCTTACCTGGACAGTCCTTCCTCAAGGTTTCTGGGACAGCCCCTCCTTCTTTAGCCAAGCCCTTCAATTAGACTTAAAAAGACTTAACCTAGATCTCAGTATTGTTCTCCAGTATGTTGATGATTACTCTGTATTCCAAGCCAGCAAGACTGCATAACTCATACTGTCTAGTTACTAAGCTTCCTGGCCACCTACAGGTATCAGGTTTTACAAAAGAAAAAGGCTAAACTGATCACTCAAAGAGCCACAGATCTTAGAGCTTAATAATCACTCCTACTACAAAAGAGATTCCCTTGTCCTGAAAACATGCCATCATTTATGTTCCTTTTTCCAGTATAAAACAGGGCCTTTTCTCTTTCCTGGGCCTTACTCAATACTTTAGATTGTGGATACCTAACTTTTCCCTTATAGCCAAAACTCTCTACGAAGCCACAAAAGAAAACTTTACTGATTTAACTTCCCCCAACCCTGACCTATCTAGAGCCTTTAATTATTTAAAGCAGGCCCCGAGCCAGGTACCTGATTTAGGGCTACCAAACCCAAACAAACCTTTTATTCTGTATCTGTGTAGCATTAAAAACCAGGCATTAGAGCTCCTAGCTCAGTCAGCCATGTGCCAGATAGTGCCTGTCATCTAACTATCAAAATAATTAGATTCCATATATCAGGGGTGGCCACTCTGTCAAAAGTTTTGGCTTCTGCCACCCTATTAATCCTAGAGACCCTCAAGCTAACCTTCTATCATCCTCTTCTGGTGCCATCCTCTCACAACTTATCTGATAAGCTAGTTGAAAAGCTCTTAACACTGTTTCAGATTCTCACCTATAAACTCTCCAGAGCACTCTCCTCCAGCCTGAAATCTCCTTTGCAAGATGACCCATTTAAACCCTGCTAGCATTTTGCCCCCAAAACACTCAAAAGACAATGATCAACTGTCCAGAAATTATTGACTTCTCCCTGACCATCTTCCACCATAAAACTATCACCCACATTTTGGGGTTACCTGATTGATTTGTTGATGGGAACACATTGAAAGAGCCCCTAACCCCTGGACATACCATCAAAAGGGGTATCATGACCATGATCAATGTTATTCACCCAGGAGGATTTCCCCTTACGTCCTCACATCATGTCCCAATAAGCTAAGTTGATATACATGACTCGGCTATTAATCTTCGCAAGATATAGATATAGATATAGATTTCAAATATACCTACAGCATCCTTCACTCCAGCACCAAAATCTGGAGGGAGCAAGGTCTTTTAACTGCAAAAGGGACTCCTATACAAAATCACAAACTAATTGATCACCCTCTCCAAGCAGCTCTCCTACTAACGGTAGTGGCAATTATCAATTGCAAGGGGCACCAAAAGGATAAAGCAGATTTCCTTAAGTAATCAAAAGGTAGATAAATTAGCAAGATTAGTCTCTAAGGGCAAATATGTTCTCCACTACTTATTTCTACTGATCCCAACTCCATCCCTTGTCTTGACTGAGTATTCCCCGGAACAAGAGAGCCAATTAGGCTCTAGGAGCGCACTTTTAAAATTTCTATTTTTAAATATAGGAAAATCTAATTCTTCCAGAGCAGTCTCAAGATTACTTCCTCAATAATTTATACAACCTTTTCCATGCTGGCTCTGACCCTATCCAAAGATTATTAGAGTCCCACTTCTACCTTAAGCCCAGAATAATACAGCAGACCAGAGAAAATAAGACTGTAATGTCTGTCAATAGTCCTCAACCTCCTCTACCGTAAAATCCTTGCTATTCCCCACTCACAAAGCCTAGATTCACCTTTCTGTGGAAGATTGGCAAATAGACTTCTTCATCCACATGCTCCCAGTATGAAAAGTAAAATACCTTTTAGTTTTAGTAAATACCTTTCTGAGGTGGGTTGAGGCCTTTCCAACTATCAACAAAAGAGTCTCAACTGTTACTCTTTGCCTTACCTCTAATATAATTCCCCAATTTGGCATACCTAAATCAATCAGTCTGATAATGGACCTGAGTTCACCTTAGAAATCACCTGAAGTTTGGTTAAAACTCTGAGGATAACATGGCATTTCCACATCCCTTAGAGACCCCAGTCATCAGGAAAGGTTGAAAGAATAAATGGAATACTGAAAAATATCCTAACCAAGCTTTTCTAATAAACTCATGATGACTGGATCACCCTCCTTCCCCTAGCTCTCCTAAAACTGAGATCACTTCTTTGCTCAGGACTTAGTCTGTTTCTGGGGTGAACCCCCACTTCTCTCAATCTTTCTTAGTCATACCAGAGACTCCAACTCTGCTGTTGGAAAGAGATATAATGATGTTGGGATGACAAGATAAAAAACAAACAAACAAATAAACACCCTAAGCTGTTCTTTTCCTTTCTTTTACTGCCCTGCTTGTACTAATATAATTTCAAGGTTGCTTTAAAGTTTTGTTATTTCAGTCAGTCCTAGCTAAACTGTAAACATCTGAAAAGAAAAGCTGTAACTCTTTAAGGTCCAGGCCACTATAAAACTTAGGTAGATGATTTTAATTAATTTCTTATTTTGTTAAAAGTATATAAAATTGTTTCAAAATATAAAGTAAGGAAAAGAATTAAGGCAGAAAGGAACAAGTATGTAGAAATGAGAGAGAGATGTAAAAAAGGTACATGAATATAAAAAGTTTTGGTAAGAAAAGATAAAAAGAAAAAGGAGGGAAGGAGCCCAAGATAGCATCTGAGTGAAACACCTCTCCTCAGGCACTGTGAGCTCGAATCAAATCTGCCATAAAAGCAGCTTCTTGATGGAAGAAAAAAAGCAACAAAAAAGCGAACAGAGCAGTGAAAATTGAACTACATCTAAAGAGACCCCACAAAGCCAACCAGGGAGAGCAAAGGCGCCTGACCACGTGGCAGCGGCACCATGCGGCAGAGCAACGGTGGCCATTAAGCTGGCCATCTGGCTGTGTACCTATCGAACAGGCATGAAGTAAGTGACTCCAGAACTCCACATCCTAACCAGACAGCGTATCCCCGCACCTTCCACAGTGACCAGAACTTGTGATACAACCAGTGTAAGCCCCCGTGGGACCACCCCAGCTCACCTCTCCCTCCAGAGCCGGAGCAGCGATCAACTGCACTGCAGAGCTTGAATCAAAACTGCCGCAAACACAGTTTCTTGACAAAAAGAAAGAAAAGCAAAACAGCTAAAAAGGTGAATAAAGCAACAGAAGCAGCTCAACAAAACCCAGGGAGAACAATGGAGCCGGCACGCTCGAGATTGACCTGCACTGTGAACTGGTGGCCGCCATCTTGCCAGCCACCATCTTGCCAGTCACCAAGAGCAGCATCTATTAGCACCAAGACCTCCAAAGACCTCCTGCACACCCAACGACCAGAAGTGGAGTAAGCAACTACGGAATTCCACATCCTAATCAGGCAGCATATCCCTGCAAGATCAAAAGTGATGAAGAACACCAGGGACAACCATCTTAAGCTTGCGGTGAGGACATCCCAGATCACTCCTTCCACTGGAACTAGAGCAGCAGGGATCTGTAATTTAAATTGCACCACCAGGGCCTATACAAAGCACGACACAGTCACTCGCACTTCAAGCAATTGGATAAGAGCGGAAGTGTGGGAGGGAACCAGTGCACACAGGGCATGGAGACCTTCCAGGCACCCTGGAAAATGCCTGGCATATAGATTGCACTCCGGCCACCAGCAAAGGCAGAGAGAGAGATGCAGACAGGCCCTATGGAGAGCTCAGGGACACAAGCTTGCAGCAGAAGAGGCATCAGCAGAACCCCCTGCCTGCACTGACAGAACAAATAAGAATACCAGAAACACTCTAGAAGTTTTAATAGAGTGATTAGACATTTAAAAGCTGAAAATATCCATGCAGATCCAAAAGGGCTGCAGAGACCAAATCAGCTCTGTACTTACAAATTAGCAGTGTTTTTGTTTCTTATTGTTGCTTTTATTTTGTGTGTTATGTTTTATTTCTTTTTATTCTGTTTTCATTTTGTATTGCCTTGATTTATTTATGTTTGTTTGGATGATTGGTTGCTTTGTTATTTTTTGCCTAGTTTGTTGACTCTCCTCCTTGTCCCTTTTACAAGCTTCCCTTCCTCTCTCCCATCTATATTCTTCTCCTCAACACTTTTTCTTTTCTCTTTTCTTTTTCCTTTTATCCATGTCTCATATCAAGACCATCTCATACTACCATATCTAAAACTCTACATTGACTACCAGAATCCCCTGACATATTCCCTATCTCTAATCTTTATAATATATAACCTCAACACACTCAACCTCTTATTCCACTGGACAATACCCTCTACTTTACCCTATTCTTGCATTAATCACTGTGACTTCTCACCCAACCTTTAACACTGAACAGAACCTGTCCCTGTATATACCAGTGGACACCTCTAAACCCCCACTGCAGAGATTGGATGAGAAAGATTATAAGAGCAGCAGAGACATAAATTTAAGAACAGCAAAGATTCCCACAAAACAAAGGTGAAGGGCTGGAGTAAGGTAATCCATGCCAATGGAACTTGAAGACAAGCAGGAATAGCAACCATGATATCAGATAAATTAGACTTCAAGCCTAAGCTTACCAGAAGAGACAAAGCAGGTCATTTTTTACTAGTAAAAGGAACAATCCAGCAAGAGGAAATAACAATTATCAACATCTATGCCCTAAACATAGGTGCAGCCACTTTCATAAAACAAACTCTGTATGTATAACGACACATATAGATCCCAATACACTAATACTAGGAGACTTCAATACTCCTCTTACATCACTAGACCGATCTTCTAAACAAAAGGTCAGTAGAGATGCCTTAGACCTAAACAATACCATAAACCAAATGGATCTAATAGACCCATATAGACTCTTACACCCAACTGCAGCTGAATTCACATTTTTCTCAGCTGCACATAGAACCTTCTCCAAAATAGACCACATTCTGGGCCACAAAGCGAGCACTGGCAAATTCAAAAAATGCAACATAATTCCCTGCATCTTTTCAGACCACAATGGTATGAAACTAGAAATCAACTCTAAGAAGACCCAGAGTAACCATGTAAACACATGGAGACTGAACACTGCATTGCTGAATGAGGATGAAGTCATAGAAGAAGTAAGGGGAGAAATTAAAAAATTCCTAGAAACCAATGAAAACAGAGATATGACATATCAAAACCTCTGGGACACTTTGAAGGCAGTACTAAGAGGAAAATTTATAGCAGAGTGCCCACATAAGAAGAACAGAAAATCACCAAATAAATAACCTAATGACACAGCTTAAAGACCTTGAAAAACAAGAACAGTATAACCCCAAAGCTAGTAGAAGACTCACAATAACACCCTGAAAAATAAAATACTTAGGATAAACCTAACCAAAGAGGTAAAAGACCTCTATGAGGAAGACTATAAAAAGTTGAAGAAAGAAATCGATGAAGACCTTAGAAGATGAGAAGATCTTGAATGCTCTTGGATAGGCAGAATAAATATTATCAAAATGACCATCCTCCCAAAAGTGATCTACAAATTCAATGCAATACCCATGAAATTACCAAGGGCGCCCCTCACAGACATAGAAAAATCAGTCCTTAAATTCATTTGTAACAACAAAAAGCCCAGGATAGCCAAAGTAGTTCTTAGTAACAAGAACCATGCAGGAGGTATCACAATACCTGACTTCAAACTGTACTACAAAGCTACAGTAATAAAAACAGCATGGTATTGGCACAAAAGCAGACACATAGACCAATGGAACAGAATAGAAGACTCAGAAACAGACCCACGTGCTTACAGTCAATTGATTTTTGACAAATGGGCCAAAAATATACACTGGAAAAAAGATAGCCTCTTTAACAAATGGTGTTGGCAAAACTGGTTAACCATATGCAGGAAAATGGAAATAAACCCCACTTTCTCACCCTGCACAAGAATCAAATCAAGGTGGATCAAAGACCTGGAAGTTAGGCCAGAGACCTTGCAGCTACTTGAAGAGGGCATAGGCCCAACACTTCAACACATACACACAGGG
Organism: Graphiurus murinus; assembly: GCA_004027655.1. Lineage (NCBI taxonomy): Eukaryota > Metazoa > Chordata > Mammalia > Rodentia > Gliridae > Graphiurus > Graphiurus murinus. The sequence goes on along the minus strand of PVLC010007341.1, from coordinate 22,130 downwards.
AAAAATTTTCTCAACAAGACCCCAAAAGCACAAACAACTCAGAGGAAGATCAATACATGGGATTGCGTTAAACTGAAGAGCTTCCGTACAGCAAAGAAACTATCAAGAATCTCAACAGGGAGTCCATAGAGTGGGAGAAAATTTTTGCAAGCTACTCTTCTGATAGAGGGCTAATATCTAGGATATACAGAGAACTGACGAAACTCGCAGCTAAGAAAACAAATAACCCAATCAAAAAATGGGAAAAGGATCTAAATAGACACCTCACAAAAGACGAAATACAAATGGCCAATAAATGTATGATGAAATGTTCTATATCATTAGCAATTAGCAATCAGAGAGTTGCAAATCAAAACTACCCTGAGATTTCACCTAACTCCAGTCAGAATGGCAATCATAAAAAACACGAAGAACAACAAATCCTGGCGAAGGTATGGAGAAGTGGGAACCCTAATACATTGTTGGTGGGATTGCAAGTTAATGCAGCCATTTTGGAAAACAGTATGGAGGATCCTCAGACAAATGTGAATGAACCTACCATATGATCCAGCAATACCACTACTGGGTATCTACCCAAAAGAATGGAAACCAAACTATCAGACCAACGCATGTGTATCTATGTTTATAGCTGCACAATTCACAATTGCCAAACTATGGAACCAGCCAAGATGTCCATCGACAGATGAATAGATTACAAAATTATGGGATATGTACATAATGGAATTTTACTCAGCCATAAATAAGAACAAAATCATGTTATTTGCAGGGGAATGGATGCAACTGGAAAATATTATGTTAAGTGAGATTAACCAGTCACAAAGAGTAAAGAAGCATATGTTCTCCTTAATATGTGGATAGATGGGGCATAAGAGGGACTCCAGATGAAAAAGGAGAAACCCTAGATAAGCAAAGAAGTTGACTTAACTGAAGGGGATGGCTGGGGGAGGGGGGTCCTAATGCACATGATGTACTTTCACAAATATATCAAAGTCGATCATTAAACTGAACTTGAGAAGGAGGGAGGGGGAGGGAGTGGGGTGGGAATTGGGGAAGGGGTTAAATGAGAAATGTGTGCATATATGCCTTTATCAGCTTGTACCTAACAAAGATGTATGATTACAATGCACCAATTAATATAAAAAAGAAAAAAAAGGATATTTTAGGTATTAAAAAGGATTTTATATGATAAAATAACATTTATTCTAAGATTGTTCCCAAATGGGAAAGGAAATACTAGGGTAAAATCAAAAGGTTTAAGTGTGTCACAAAATATATGTGTAAAACATATATATTTGTGTTTCCCAAATGTTAAATACAAAGATTAAAATCAAGCTCCCCTAAAAACAAAATAGATGGGGCCCTTCACTGTTGTAAAACCCCATACTCCCTTGTCATCTTCTCCCTCTCCAAAATCCTTACAGATAAAAATTACCAAACATAGGGTAAAGGCTATCATCTCACTCCCACACCAGAGAAAGACAAACAAATGCCCCACTCTCAACAGGAGTTCTCCAAGTTTCTTATAGATTTCTCTTGGGAGCTTGCATGTTTTCCTCATAAACCTCTCCTCACCTCTGAACATTCCTACAGTTACTCCACGAAGCGTGGCTACAGGTAGTTTCCCTAACTATACTCCCGTACAGATCCATTTCTTCTCATTTTGCCTTACATTCTTGTATTGCATCCCCTGCTCCTACTTCCCATGTCTGGGCAAAAATTTAAACTCTCTCCCTATGATAGATCAGCTGATATGAAATTATTTTATGCTTCCCAGATGGAATTATTCTGGAAACTGTTAGGGCCTCTATGCTGAATCCAGTCAGAGGATTCTGATAAACATAAAAAAGAGATCCCTCACCCCATAGCCATTATATCTCTAAACCTATAAAAGATTAAAAATAAGTATCATCAAAAAATCACCTGTGGGGGCATCAGATAAGTAATGGGCTTATCCTTATTAATTCTCCTTTCCTCTATTACGGGCCTAATGGCTATGAGATGCACCCTAACAGTGTCTAGCTATAGTTGCACCACAATAACTGTAGGTGCTCCCTTGATCTCTGTTGTATGACTAACTGCAGCTTGCCTAAAGGTCCTGTCATATGGACAAAGGAGTCTACCATAGTGGATCAAAGAACCAGATTTAAAAACCTAACAAATCAAACCAGGAAAAAACAACCAAAATTTTCTGTAATCTTATCACAGCTACTCTACTAGACACTCATACCTATAAATGTAAAAAATGGCAGTGGAAAAATTAGCTGAATCTACCCAACCAGGAATAACCTCTTGGTCTGGTACTCTTTTGATATATAAAAAATAAACTTCTCTATTTTTGTCCAAGTTATTCCAAATCCTACTTCTGCTCTCTGTAGTACTAATTTCTGGACTCACATTACAGGAAATGTACTAAACACATCTTCTGTATGTTCAAGCCCAATTGTGCTAAACAGGTCCTGACCTCACATCTAGTTGGTCTTGGCCTAACAGAACGAGGAATCCCAAAACATACAAATCTTAATCTAACAGCACTCTTGGGTTTCAATGGCCACATTCATAACACTCACAGTAAGGTATAGGTTTTAGGAAGCTCCATTCCAATCTCAATGATTGTTCCAGGAAACTGTCTGCATATATGACCAGTATCAGAGACCTTAAATATAATCACACTATAAATAGCCCAATCCCAACAACAGAGATAAGTCTACCCTCAGGTTGGTCAGCCTTTCATTTTCATTTCTCTCATTCCACCACTTCCAAGGGATTTCAGGGTTGCTCTTATGTTGGCAAAGTTGGAATGGTTTTACCTTCTCCATTGTTATCAACTCATTTACGAGTCACACGCTCCCTACCCTCTGACTGTAATAGTATTTACTTCTCTGGTCTCCAGCTCTTGTGGCAGTATTGTCAGCCACTTTATTGGCCATCCTCAGATTAATGATAGGTGCTTACATTCAAATAAATCAGCTGGCCTGCCTAATCACCAAAATGGTCAATGACACAACATTAGCTTTGGCAGTCATCAATGGAGAATTAGGTGAAGTATATCAGACAACTCTTAAAAATAGGGCAACAATTGATTACCTCCTCTTGTTCCATCATTTGGGATGTCAGGAATTTCCTGGAATGTCTTGTTTTAATATTCTTGAAAATTCAAAATGGGTAACTAGTTTAATATCTGATATGCAAAAACAACTAGATCATATAAACCAATCAACAAGAATCTTCAGATATGACTCCTCCTGAATAACATGGCTTCTACCCTTTCTGACTCCTTTACTCATTTCCCACCTCATCCTCCCTTTTGGGCCATGCATAATCAACCTGATTATGTCACAAATTTAAAAAAAATTACTAACTGCTCTATTAATGAGGTTCTTCTCTTGCAGGCCAAAGGCCAATACCTCCTCCTCCCAAACACACAGAACACCTAAGACTCTCAAAGTGCCTACAATACAGCTTCTAGCCCTAGATCCATCTCTGCTCCATTGTCAAACAGGAAGTAGCTCAAACTAATATGGCTGCCCATTTCCCAATATAAACATTATAAAATCTCTGGAATGTGGGTACTGTGAGGTCTGGCCATGAGGCCTTGCCAGAGGAGGACTAAGAACAAAGGAACAAAGAAAGAGAAACACCTCCTGGCTATTGCTCTGCCCTGAGATTATCTGGTCACTAGTCCACCAACCAGAGGCTTATGTGACAACTTCTGTACCCCCTCCCCTTCTTTTCCCCATACAAAGCCCCAAGTCTGCAAGGAGGTGGGCTCCTGACACTCATGGACTCTCTCCTGGTTAGTTGCCTCCTTCCAGGTTTTATGCCTGAATAAAGCCTTTTCTTTGCTATTGCTCTGTACTTTCTTTGTCCCTATATAACTCAACAAGCAGCAAACTGGATGCCTGTATATTCCAAGGTAAAATGGATCTAGATTAACAGTCAATATTGATAATCAACCTTTACTCAATTAGATATTAGGAAAACTGCCAACAGTGTCTCTCTTGGTTTTCCTTAGCAAGCATGGAAACTGCTCATAACTGCTTGGTACAGGTCATTGTCACCTTCCACCAGGGTCTACTCCAAGGCAATAAATCCCTGACACATAACTTTGCTGGATTCATTGTGAACAGTACATTCTGGCAAAGCATTCTTTCTTCCTGAACCTAGGTATGACCTCAAGAACTTTCTCAGTATCATGCTTGGCTCTGCCACTGTCAATTGATTGGCATTTGCATATAAGATGAAACTTATTTGTTCTCTCTGTCAAAGTGCAAAAGTTCTTACATTTTTACTGAAGCTAAGTGTCCTTGAATATTTAATTATTCATGATAGAAGTGTGAGCAGATGGCAACCTACAAGTGACCCACTTATCCTGTGTGAAAGCAAGCAAGATCTTGCAAGTCTCTTCTCGAGGGACATACGATCAATGCCTAGACACTTTTCATTTTTCAGTTTTATGAATGACCTCCTTGCAGAATGTCAATGGAGTGCTTATGTGCTATGGGGGAGAGGTAAAATCAGTTGGAATAAGTCAAAGAGGTTTGTGAACAGATACTACCTTGTGGATATTTTAGTGACTCTTGAAAAACTGACTTAAATTTAATAGCAAAGTCACTAGCAAAAAATGTTTTCTTTTTTTCCCGTTGACAGATTAACATCTGAGCATTGCATCAAAAATAACTCTAGGAGGTCCATGATTTTGAAAAGCTTTCCCAAAGGCCTTTTGAAAAATAATGTGTGACCAGCTAGACATATTTAATTGTATGTGCTTTATTTCTTTGAAAACTTTAAGATACTTAGAAAACTACTAGGTTGGGTGTTGGGCTGACACCTAGGAAGAATCTGAAATTTCATTCCTGTTCAGTTACTAGGCCAGAGAAATTGCCTATGGGTTAATGTAGTGATGTCCATTTTAAACCCAGGAGGCTTGTACCTGCATATTTTTCTTTGGAGTTGACAAACTAATAAAATGATTAGTAGACAAAGTAGCATATAGACATCAGCCATGAAAAGCATGTCCAATAATATTCCATGAAATGGAGACTATATTGCTAAATGGCATAACTGGAGTGGACTCTTTTCAAATGGTATAATAAGGGGCTAATCATGTTCAATTTCCCCCTCACTTTCAATATTTGATAAATAAAAATGTAGAATTATATTCACAAGGATGACTCAACCCAATTTTTCTGGTTCCAATGGCTAAGCTCTAGAAATGTAGGTAGCAGAGAATCAAAGCCATCCACTCTTAGCCACAGATTAATACAGTCAATATTTGTAATATAATTTTGATTTGGATCCAAATCTTACAATCTTACCACATTTTCATTAAACTCTGGATAGAGCTTTGCACTAGTATAAGGTAGTGTAAAATTTCCCTTCCTTTCAGGAAAAACATAATTTGCTAGGGTTATTAATCCACTGTTCTTGTGGATTAATCATCCCAATTTCTTACGTCTCTGGGGGAAAAAAATTGCAGTAAGCAAATGTCAGAGATTTGAAAGAGCACTGTTTAATAACCATCCTGAAAATAGGTTTGAGTTTGTTTTACCTTTACCAAACTTTTCTAGAGCCGGTAGGAAAAAAAAATATTCAAGAAGCCATGCTTAATTTTGTTGTTGTTTTTAAAAACCTTTAAATATTATCCTTTACCTCTTTAATCTGGAGAATTTCAATCCTTCTGTCCTTACACCCATCATTATAAATGCACTTGGTCCTTCCTCATTACTTTATGTCAAATGATCCAAATTTACCTTTTGTTGTAAAGTGCTGATTTACTATATGTAAACATTGACTTCCTCACTGTTTTATCTTTACCAGCATCTTCATCTCAGTTCTTCATCTTGAACTCCTGTAGCAGCTGCATTTGAGTGAATTGCATATGGAGAATATTTTGCAAAAGATGAAGATAATACTTCAGGAATGAAGCCAGATTTCCATCAAGAAATTACTATCTTTTTAAGGAGACAACAGAAAAGTAAAATCTACTTATTACCTGCAAAACACGCATGGGTACACACACACACATACAGTAAACATTGAAAACCTAAATGAGTATACAAAGTTAAGTATGAAGGCAAACAGCAATCTTTATTTTTAGAGGCCAGGACAAAGGTTATAGCATTGCATGCATGCACACGTACACACACATTCAAGCACAACCTTGATGATGTCTTTCTTTTTATAAAAACCACAAGGATTAAACTGCCAGCTGTCACAGTAAGAACTTTCATTATGATTATTTCATTAATTTTACATGATGTACAACAGCAAGTTTATCTGTATACTGTTAAGTATTTTTGTAATTAAAACTCCATCACACTTGTCAGAATAAATGAATAGAACTCATTCTCCCTTATGTAAGATCCTTTGATTTTAATCTTGGGTTTTTTTAGTTGTTGTTGTTTTATTGGAACAACAACAACTAAACAAAACCATACAACAGCCTCGGTATACCTGATACATTTTTTTTTTTTTTTTTTGTGGTACTGGGGATTGAACTCAGGGGCATTCTACCTCCGAGCTACACCCCCAGCCCTATTTTTTATTCTTTATTTTGAAACCGAGTCTCACTAAGTTGCGGAGTGCCTCACTAGGTAGCTGAGGCTGGCCGTGAACCCGGATCCTCTGGTCTCAGCCTCCCGAATGCTGGATTACAAGTGTGCGCCACCATGCCTGGCTGGTATACCTGATACTTTATTGAGATTCTTAGATGAGATGAGGTACCATGTTCTACATTCTCTATTTCCTGCCAGAAGTCTCCTAATTTCAATTAGAACCTGGGGAAACAACTGGGAAGATAGGCACCAAAACCTAATGAAGATCCCTTAAATGGAAAGGAATAAGCAAAGAAAAATAATGCAAAACAACATAGCTTTCCAGCTTTCTGGGAGATTGATGTGTTGGGAAATTACCAACAGGCCAAAGAGCCCTGAGTATATTACAAAGTTTGGCTAAACTCAGCTACATCATTAAACCATGAAAACATAGAAATAAAAACAGCATTGTTGAACTACTGTGACCCCTGAAATAGATTGTATCTCTTCTCTTAGTTAGATTAATATTTTTAAAGAATTTTTTTGAAAAGTTGTCTGTGTTTTACTAGTAAAATCTAATTTGAGCAAGTTAATTGTCACAAAATCAATAAGGCTTCTTCTCTGCCTCAATGTCGTGCAACATTGGAATGAAAGCAATATGAAATGGCATTCCCAAAGAGTTGTGGTAACAGGAAAAAGAAGTATAGGCCTGAGTTTTAATCCCTTCATTTCCATTAACTGGCTAGCTATCTTGGGTAAGGCTTTTCTCTTTAGCCCCTATCTTCTTCCTGTCATCAAATTCTTTCTCAACTTTTCAAGAATATTTTTATTTTGCTTCTCTTTTCTCTCAAATATAACGAATCTCTCTGACTCCATGGAGTATTATCTACATTTTCTGTTATTTCTCATCTTAGTTAGACTAAATAAATAAAATGAAACTCTACCGTATCTTCATATCCCTCCAATGACCATCCCCTCAAAACACATTTCCAGAAAAGCTGTCTTGCAATTTCTCTTTCTCTTTTCTAATCTAGTTTCTGATTTTACCATTCCACCAAAACTACTATAAAGAATATCATAACAACCTTTATGTTGCCCAAGGCAAAAGATGTTTTTCTAGACTAACATGCCACCTCACCTTGGAACATTTTCCTATTCACTATTCCAACATCACACTTTTCTGGTCTCCTCATACCCCTAGGCTTCTCCTTGTCAGTTTCCTTCATTAGCTTCTCTCCTCCACCTGAAACGTCTCCCTAGCTAATCCCATCTCACTGCCATGGCTATGTAAACATGTTGAATGCTGGCTTCTACTCTTTCCCAGCAGACTCTCTGATAGATCCTTTCAATATCAGTAGACTTTCTAAACAAGGAACCAAGCTGCAAGCCATAGCACAAATTCTAACCCCACCAGTAGGTAGTGGATTATTAAAATGTCCAGGAGTGTGCCGAGCTCTGACATGGATGTAGCAAAACCAAGTAGTCAAATGTGCAGGCTCTGGGTTGAGTTGCCCAGTCAGATTCAAATTACATCTCTGCTGCTAATATAATCTCCCTCCCAGCACCTCTGTTTCTTTTACTTGTAATGTGGGAGTGATGGTAATAGTAACATCTATACAATAGCACTATTGTTAAGGATGAGTTAATAAGCATACAGCGCTTAGATGAGTACCTAGCCTACATAGTAAAGGCTTTCATGAGGGACTGTAAAGGGTATAAGATATTACCTTACATTAGCATGTTGCTGTTTCATTGGTATTGATAGAAGACACAAAATTCCTGGACTAGAGAGAAAGAATTTTAGTATGCATGGCAGAGCAAAGATGTGAGTATCATATTTATATCACCTCTTATTTCCGGCTCCCAAGGGGCTGAAGTAGAGGGGGCAGATGGATGTTACTCAGCTGAAGAAGCCCAAGCTTAGGGGATCTGAGTCTTATAATAGAGGCTGAAATCATGCCTACTTTATGTCATTATCTTTATTAGACTGGAAAGTAAGAAAATATGCTCTCTGCTCAGGAGAAAGATATCGGTTCTATCTTCCAAGGCATCTTGCTACATAAACATCCTTGAAAAAATATTGTGGAGCAAAGGGATAGTGCTTACTCACAAAGAAACATGAGAGACCCATGGGAACTTTTTCTCAACACTAGTATGATCAGAAAATATTGTGCCATCTCTTCTCTTGGATTTAGCTATTCCTCAAGGGAGAACTCATTGTTCTTCCTCTGTTCCTCAAGAGTTTGTATATATCGCAAGGTTATCATGTCTAATATGGCATAGCTTGTTTATATCTCTTTTTTCTACCATCCAGTGAGATCAGGTGTTATAGCTAATTCTTCTATATTTTCCCCCACTCCTTACACTCCAGCTTCTAGACAAGTGATTACAACAGTTGGCATTTAATATACATTGCATTATTTGTAATTGAAAATTTTAAAAGTCGTACAGTTGGGAAGACTTTTGAGCTCAGGGGCATTCTACTTTTGAGCTATACCTGAACCACATTTTGTTTTTCATTTGGAAATGGGATCTAATTAAGTTGCTTGGGCCTTATTAAGTTGCTGAGGCTGGCCTTGAACCTGCAATCCTCTTGTCTTAGCCTTCCAAGTGCTGTCATTACAGGCATGCACCACCACACCTGACCAAGACTTTTCTTCGGAGGTTGTGATATAAAACATTTTCATTATCCAAAAGGAACACAGAGCATTTAGGACAGTATAAGGACAAAAGGCTTATTAAACAAATAAATATTTGATTTTTTTTACCCTTAGAAAATAGAACTCAAGAGGCTATTAAGCCAGTCCTACTTTCAAAGAATTTTTTTCTTCTCTAGAATGTAATGGTAAGCACTACATTTAACCCCTAAGGCATTGGGAAGTTCTGTATAGAGTTATAATATTCTTTAGCATCCCATTTATTTGGTTTAAAATGGATATATAGCACACAATTTCTTCATTCCTTTTTAGAACTGTCAGAAAATTCTTCAAGAGTCTGAGAAGCTGTGTCCCCAGGGGATGAAGAGACACCTATATATAGATGCCCGCTGGTCCATGGTTGCAATTTGCTTTGGTCTCCATGGGGATGACAGCTGCTCAAGAAATGCAAACTGATATTATGACACAAGCTGAGCTATATGATTCTGCATTAAGCATTTGGCATCAGGAGAGTTTGATCTGATTTGAAGTGTGGATAAGTTTCGTAAAAGAATGTTGTGTGCTTGTTCTGAGTTTAGAATGGTGTCAAATTATGCCTTAGGAGGAAAAGGGTTTAGAGAGTTCTGTCTCAGTGGATAGAATTTGATATTTATTTCTTGGTTTCTCTGAAGAGTAATAGTCAAGTAATAGTCAAATTTGACAAGGTCATATTTGTTAATGAGAATAAGAGGAGAATTATCTAAAACCAAGAAGATCCAGATGGGAAGAGAAAAAGAACAGACAGACCAGACACAGTATATGGTGGTAGTTAAAGACCAAAGAGAGGGAAAAATTGTGCTGGATTCAAGTTGTAGCTCTGCAATTTCCTACCTATATAATCTTGGAGAAGTTACTCAAATGATCAAAACTCCAGTTTTTTTTTTGTATGACATCTATATTTTACACTTCTTGTGATGACTAACCAAGGTAACACAGGTTTACTGCTTAGCCCCATGCAAATACAGGAAGAAATAATGTTTAACTCACTCATGTATTTATTCAAGAAGAACTGGCCTAAAGTCTAGCATCTGTTTATCTAATGCTTTACTTTTCACTGCTAAAAATACTTTTAATTTTTGGCTGAAACCCCCTTGGTTGTGTTTCTCCCAGAATTCCCCAGAATTCTGACTTTTTAAAATTTATTTTGCTTTACTTCGATGAGCAGGGTATTTTGCCTATATTTAAATACATCATTCTAAATGTGTTTTGCACATTATTTCATTTCAACAGGGGTCTCCAACATAAATTAAAACACATTTAGAATGATGTATAGCCTGAGGTAAGCTCTCAGTAGATGATAACTAAATTAATTATAATTTATATCTTTTTTTCAGGGTCTCCCTTCCTATTTGGAGCATATTTATCCATTTAATTCTCCCCTGCTACCTCTCTGAAAATGACAGAGTCCACACAGCCCTTCTAGTTATCTCACAAGTTCATGCAGACTAGTCCCTATAACCTTCAGTCAGATCCTACTGAGGCCCATGTGAGTGGCCTCTCTCTCACTCCTGCTCCTCTCTTTGGTGACTGGGTAGCACTCTTGTGTTCCTTCCAGCTACCCCACCTTGGAATAACACTTGGACATGTTTGTATAGGTATCAGATGTGAGATCTGACTACTCTGCTCCTGGGATTGTAGCTTTAGAAGTAGTGTCCCGAATCAAATAGAGTCTGAAGCCATGAAACATCAGGTATGGTGGGAGATATTCATTATAATAATTTCAGTCATATCTGACACAAGAACACAAATGCCCTGTGATAGAACAACATCCTGTACAGAAATATAACCATTGTCTCAGAGCAGTTATTGGCAAGGATATATACATAAAATTTTCTATCCTTTATATCCTTAGTTTGTTCCTTGAGTGAGAGCAAATCCTGGAAAATTCGCTCTGAAGCCCACAGTCACACAGGTGACTGTTAAAATGCAACATGACCATTTGAGAGAATGGCTAAGTGAACTCACATCTTTCTGACAACCTCATCACAGTAACCTCAACAAGACTCAAAGATGTGGGTATGCATAGTGTGGGATATCCAAGACAGGAAGATGCTAAGGAGAAGACAAGACCCCAGAGCCTCAGCAACTGGAAGAGCATGAGATCAAGAGAGATGAAAGAAAGGATAGATGAGCTGCAGGTGGTGGCACATGCCTATAATCCCAGTACTTGGGAGACTGAGATGGGGGATTGCAGGTTTGATACCAGCCTTAACAATTTAATGAGACTTTTCAGCAACCTGGTATGACTGTTTTAAAACAAAAAATAAAAAGGGTTGGGGGTAAAGCTTGGAGGTAGCATGTCACTGGGTTCAATCCCCAGTACTACCTACCACAAAAAAAAGAAAAAGAAAGAAAAAGAAAGGATGGATTTGAGGGTTCAAGGTGGGAGAAGGAAAAGAGGGAGAGATAGAGGTAGGAAGGGGAAAGAGGAAAAATGAGAGAGAGAGAGAGAGAAAGAGAGAGAGAGAGAGAGAGAGAGAGAGAGAGAGAGAGAGAGAGAGAGAGAGAGAGAGAGAGAGAGAGAGAGAATTTTGAAAGAGAAGGAATAAAGCAGAGAAAGGAGCTGAGGTCTTTATTTTATTAAAATTCACCACCTGAAAGTAATGTTTGTGGTGTGTGTGTGTGTGTGTGTGTGTGTGCTTTAAAGTAGATTTTATATTTAATTTAATTGGAGAGGAGAAGCACAGAATAAAGGAAAGGTTACCAGGGGATGTAGGAGTTACTGGTTTTGCATCGAGCTTCATGATTATGTATGTATGCTGTTATTTCTAGTCTCTTCAGAAAACATATGCAATGAAATTCCCATACAGTGCTTTTGCAGACTGTAGCTTTTTTCTGTTTGCATCTGCCCCTCCTCCTTACTTTTTAATTGTGTTTACACAAAGTAGGCTCTAATTTCTGCCTAGAGAAACACAGTTCTCTGCCTCAGCTATATTTTGCAAAATATAAACTAGTGAGGGGGTGGAGGGATATTGTGCTAACCTTGAAAAGTCTGTCAGCACATTCCCTCCCTGACTCAAATGGCTGCCTGGTGGGAAAGAGAGCAGGGGAAGGAGTTCAGAGGCATATTTGGTCATGTAACACTGTAATTCTCCCATCCAGAAGAGTGTGAAATGGAGAGGTCAAAATGCAGGATTGAAAAGACATAATTGTATGTTTCATACATCATTCAACCAATAGCAAGTAATTGATTTTAGGGACCAAATTTTAGCAGATATAGGAAATGAGATAATGGAAATTTACATCTCATGAGCATGTTCACAACGCCATGCCATGCCCTGGGATGCCTCTTATTCTCTATTTACTAATTTGGACCTTATAGTAATCTTATAAAGTCTGCAGATGAGAAAAACTGAGATTCAGTTTTTAGAGTTCAAGCAACTTATCCAAATCTTGGAAGGAAATCAAAACTGAGTTTGGACTGAGCCTCCAATTCTACATTCTTCTTCCAAACTTCCCTGGTTAAGAAGAAATATGGGGAAGGTATCAGAAATGGCAGAGTCCAGAAATCACCATTGTTTTCCTGCCCCATAAATTTAATCAAGATGAAAGAGGAAACAAAAATAAAGGATACCTGCTCAAAGCATTTGTTGTTGTTATTATTATTGAAATACTCATGATGGAACCCAAGTGCTTTCTACCACTGAACTGCACCCCTGGCTCTTTTTATTTTTTATTTCAAAACAGAGTCTCACTAATTTGCAGAGGCTGGCCTTGAACTTACAATTCTCTTGTCTCAGCTTCCCAAGTATAGGGATTACAGGCGTGTGCCACCATACTCAGTTGTAATTAATTATTTTGAGGAAATCTTAGAGTAAGCTGTCTGGGTTTGAGAAAATAGAATTTGTTATTCTTTTGTTAATGACACAAAGATACTTATCTAAAATAGATATATTTGAAAACCAGAGAGAAGAGAACAAAATTCATTAGTAAGCCCACTGTATTAGAGTTCATGCTGGCTGCTATACTGAAGTCACCTAAAATTGAGCAAATTAAAGATTATATAAATTAACTTTTCTTTTATATAAAGTTTCTAAGAGGATTTCAGGCAGGAACAGTAGTTTTGTTATTTTCTGTGTGCCTTCTAATTGTATTCTAGCCTTACAATTCCAGCCAGCAGGAAGAGTGGAAAGAACATTTATGTAAAAATCGATGGTTACATATCACTTCCACTCACTTCTATTGCCAAGAACTGAATTATATAGCCCATACTAGTGATGGGGTAGTTTTGGGGATTACTTATTCTTCTAGTGTTAAGGAGGAAAGGCTGCATCTTACTCCAGTCAAGTTGCTGTAAGAAAAATACCTTAGACAAGGTTAACTACAGACGTTTATTTTTCTCAGCTCTAGAAACTGGGAAGTCCCAAATCAGGGTGCCAGCAGATTCAGTGTCTAGCAAGTGCTTGCTCTGTTCCTAAGGTGGAAGCTTCTTGCTGCATTCCCACATGGTGAAGGGGCCAAGCTGCTTCCTTCATTCTCTTTGATAAGGGCATGAATTTCCTTCATGAGAGCAGAGCCCTTCTGATTTAATAACTTCTTTAAATCTCCTACCTCTTAATACTATCACATTGGATACTAGGTTCTAACATATACATTTTAGGGGAATCCCAATATTTAGGCCATAACAGTTAGAATGAGTTTCAGAGACAAATTGTTTCCATTTATAAATTACTTTTATTTTATATCCCTATAGATTCCCAACATAAATACACGTGAGTTAAAAACCGAATAAGGGTTAAATGAGAGATGTGTGCATGTATGCCTCTACTAGCATGTACTTAACAAAGATGTATGATTACAATGCACCAATTTTTAAAAAAAATTAAAAATTGAATAAGGATCAAATTATACCTATGGTCTTCTAACATTTTTTTCATTAATCAACTCTATTGGCAATATTATTCTATATCATCAAATATTCATCATTGCATCATTGAAATTTGGCAATGTCTCATTATCTGCATATGACATACATTATTCAACAAATCCCCTGCAATTGTTTCTAATATTTCATTAATATAAAAGTAAGATGGATGACTTCACATAAAAACATTTCTATTCAGCCAAGTGTGGTGACACATGCATGTAATCCCGGTACTTGGGAAGCTGAGGCTGGAGGATCACAGGTTTGTGGCCAGCCTCAGCTACTTAGTGAGGCCATCCACAACATAGTGAGACCCTCTTTCAAAATAAAGAATTAAAAAAATAGGACTGGGGGCATAGATTAGAGGTAGAATACTTCTGGGTTCCATCCCCAGTACCACATACACACACAAAATTATATTCATATCAGACAATTTCTTAAAAGTCAGTAAGTAGAAAGTTGCTAGTATAGATTGCAAATGCATCCTAGAAAGGTAGAATTGGTTCACTGTCCTGTCAGCAGTGTATGAGGGCCAAGAAATCAGGGGATTAGAAATATAAGCATTACCTACCCTTGAACTCCTTCGCACAATTGTCTCTGTAACTCTTGAAACACATCAGACTAGGCCTCTGCCTATGGACTTTTGTCTTTTAAAAATATTTTTTTCTTCTTCTGCCACTTCCATGGAAAGACTATCCTCATCACTCCTCAAGTGTGGGCTAGCTCATGTGATCAAGACTTGTCTGATTGCATGGGTTCTCTCGTCTCTCAGACATTGCCATGAATAAAGCTTCCCTTGAACAGTGTTTAGTTCAAGAGGTTGAGGCTGTAGGTCCAATCAGTAGTTTAGAGCTGCCCAGTCTAGCCCATTTTAGCCATATGTATGTGAAGTCAACACATTTACTGGTTGTTTACAATGTGACAATAGCTGATTGATATACTGGTAACTGATAACATCTTTGAGAAAGAAAAACTGGCCACTTGTGGGACATGCAGAGCATCAGGGGCAGGCTGTTATACCCTGGCTCTTTGCACCATTCTTTTGATCTCTCTGGGTAAGTGACTGCCCCTTAATTTCCAGGTGTCAGCAGATGAGTGAACTAAAGTTATTACCCTAGTGGTGCCATTTTGGTCTTATGTGTTTTTCCATTTTTACTTTCTCTTTGTCCTGGACCTCAGTCCCAGCTCAGTGCAAGAGGCTAATAGAGTGTGAAGCAGTTCTGGCTTCTAAAATGTCAAAACATAATGAGAAGAGAAAAACAATTATAAAGGAGAAACCCTAGATAAGCAAAGAAGTTGACTTAACTGAAGGTGATGGACAGGGGGTGGCATGGGAAGGGGGACCCTAATGCACATGGTGTACTTCCACAAATATATCAAAGTCAATCACTAAACTGAACTTGAGAAGGAGGGAGGGCGAGGGAGTGGGGTGCAAATTGGGGAAGGGGTTAAATGAGAAATGTGTGCATATATGCCTTTATTAGCTTGTACCTAACAAAAATGTATGATCATAATGCACCAATTAATTTAAAAAAAGAAAAACAATTATTAACATTAGCAGTCAAAGATACTCATGGGGTACAATCTTTTCACCCCACACCTTAGACATGTAGTGCAGTTTCTTGAATTTTCTGTATATTCTAGATATTAGTCCTCTGTCAAAGGAGTAGCTGGCAAAAATTTTCTCCCACTCTGTGGGCTCTCTGGTGAGGTTCTTGATAGTTTGTTGCACAGAAGATCTTCAGTTTAATGCAATCCCATGTATTGATCTTCCTTTGAGTTGCTTGTGCTTTGGGGATCTTGTTGAGAAAGTTTTTACCTGTGCTGATATGTTGAAGTGTTGGCTGTATGCCCTCTTCAAGTAGCTGCAAGGTGTCTGGCCTGACTTCCAGGTCTTTGATCCATCTTGAGTTGACGCTTGTGCAGGTTGAGAAAGTGGGGTTTATTTCCATTTTCCTGCATATGGTTAACCAGTTTTACCAACACCATTTGTTAAAGAGACTATCTTTTTTTCCAGTGTATACTTTTGGCTCCTTTGTAAAAAATCAATTGACTGTAAGTGTGTGGGTTTGTTTCTAAGTCTTCTATTCAACTCACAGCTAAGAAAACAAATAACCCAATAAAAAATGGGTAAAGGATCTAAAGAGACACTTCACAAAAGAAGAAATACAAATGGCCAATAAATGTATGAGGAAATATTCTACATCATTAGCAATTAGAGAGATGCAAATCAAAACTACTTTGAGATTTCACCTAACCCCAATTAGAATGGCAATCATCAAAAACACAAGCAACAACAAATGCTGGAGAGGGTGCAGAGAAGTGGGTACCCTAATACATTGTTGGTGAGATTGCAGACTAGTGCAACCACTTTGGAAAACAGTATGGAGGATCCTCAGATGAATGGGAATAGACCTGCCATATGATCCAGCAATATCACTTCTGGGTATCTACCCAAAAGAATGAAACCAAACTATCAGACCAATGCATGTGTATCTATGTTTATAGCCGCACAATTCACAATTGCATGCAAACTATGGAACCAGCCAAGATGTTCATCAACAGATGAATAGATTACAAATCTATGGGATATATACACAATGGAATTTTACTCAGCCATAAAGAAGAACAAAATCATGTCATTTGCAGGGAAATGGATGGACCTGGAAAACATCATACTAAGTAAGATTAGTGAGTCACAAAAAGTAAAAAATCATATGCTCTCCCTAATATGCGGAACCTACGGAGAAAGTGGGACATAAGAGAGACTCTAGACAAAGGAGAAACCTTAGATGAGCAAAGAAGGTGACTTAACTGAAGTTAGTTGGGGGAGGGGAGCATTTTAATGCACATGATGTACTTTCACAAACATATCAAAGTCAATCCCTAAGCTGAACTTGAGAAGGAGTGAGGGCGAGGGAGTAGGGCGGGAATTAGGAATTGGGGAAGGGTTAAATGAGAAATGCATGCATGTATGCTAACAAAGATGTATGATTACAATGCACCAAAAAAATTTTAAAAAATTTAAAAAAGTTTAAAAAAATGTAGTGCAGTGAGATCATCAGCAGAGCCCAAACATAGGAAGAACAGTGGAAGAGCTATGACAGTTTCATAAATGCTTAAGAGAAAGCACAACTTTACAAACAGAACAAAACAAAATTACAACAATAAGAACCCTATAGAGTGTAACAAACTTATACATTCCAAAATGCCTTCTTCTAGAGACTACTCAAGGCCTTAGTTTAGGGATAAATTTATGGAGTTTTAAACATTTATTAATTTGTAGAACATCTGCAAAAGCATGCTATAGATAATGCTTTTCAAGATGTTTTTCATTCAACATCTGTTGATTATGTGCCAGGACTAGAACACAGTCAGTCAATAAATGGAATCCAAAGACTAATACAAGCATTCCTTGTGCTAGACTAGTTCACAATCTGGTAGAGAAAGTGAAAGATGATGTATAACTCCACTTTAAAAGTGCTAGAACAGAGCTTTGGATAAGGTGTTTGTTATGATTCAAATCTCAAATGCCCCCCAAAGGCCCATGTTAAAGGCTTGGTCCCCAGCCTGTTGTGCTATTGGGAGGTGCTGCTTCTGAAAGTGGGGTCTAGTGGAAGAAGTTAGGTCACTGGGGGTGTGCTCTTGAAGATGATATTGGGATTCTGGCCCCTTCCTCTCTCTGGTTTTGCTCTGTCACGTACTCCCTACCATCATGTCTGGCCTTGCCACAGGCACAAAGCAATGGAATCCATGGACCACAGATTGAAATCTCTGAAGTTGGGAGCCAAAATAGATCTTTCTTACTTAGCAGTTGTTTATTTCAGGTATTCTGTCACAGTAGTGGAAAGCTGACTAGCAAGGTGCCACCTCAGGAAAGCAGGATGAGATAAGCTCGGGCCAAAATCCAGTGTCCTGTCTACTGATGTAGCAAAGCACACCACACTTCCCATACTAGACCATGTGAGTTTTGCTTCCTGTTTCTCTTGTCACATTATTACCAAGCCCCATGTTGCTATCAGTTTTCCCATTCCCCCATGACCTACATCTTGTTTAATAAAGTATTTTCAACTTCTGTGGCCCTCCTGTTAGAAAATTTCCTTTCCAGTATTCACAGAGGTTGAGATCCCCTAGATAGAGTAAGCAGAATTTTTTGAAAGATAGCTATGGAGTTTTGTCCTATACAGAGATGACTTATAACAAAAACCATTTAGAAGTAACAGAAAGAGCCTACCTATTATCTTATGGCCTGAGACAAGAATAGATTATTTTGGTCTGTTAATTTAGATTTCAGACATGCAATGAGGGTGGAACCCACCATGGCAAAGTCAACTCAGAAGAACACTGCTCCTGTACTCTACTCCCTCCTCAGCAGGAGCTCTCATTCTACAGCTTCAGTAGGGTGATTATGCATTTGCCCCCGCATTTCCTGACAATGATACCAAGAAGGTCTAAAGTCAACACCTTCTAAAGGGAAACTTAATGATAGTATTTTATTTGTTGTAGAATAGTCAAGTATAAATGTCTGTTAATTGTGTAAAACTTTTTTTGTGAATATAAAAATGTAGTTTCCAAACCAGTCACATATCATTAGGAGAATCTTTTATAAATAAAGATTCCATCCCCTTCCACTCCTTTGGTGGTTCTGACCATTACAGAATGAATCCAGAAACTGTATTGCTAAGAAGTTCCTCAGATTATTTGTATGAGGTAGGTATATATTCTGATTATAAATATTTTGACTCATATACATTGAAAATATCTTTCCTAGTCTGTGCCTTGCTTTATTTATCTTTTAAAATACGGAAGCATAGAAATTATCCAGATTTTTAAAATGTTTCCTTTATGAATTTCAGGTTTGTAATGTTTTAGAAAAATTTTTTTAATCTCAAAACTATTCAAATATTTCCAATTAAAAACAAACAAAAAATAGAAGTCTCTTAGAGGATGTTAACAATCAGTCTGACCAGAAAATCACGAATCTTTCCTGAGCACACTTTAACTTTTGTAACACTGAATACTTACATTCTTTAAATTCTCTTTTTAAAAATTCTAGTCAGGGACAGTGACTATGATTCCTATTTCTTAGACTGTGGTGATAATGGAAAACAGAAGCTTACCGATGGCCAGCTTCAAGCCTCAGCAGAATTCAAGGTTTGGGCTTCAATGAATGTCACTTCCAATGACATTAATTTTATTTCCCATAAACACATATGTAATTGGGAAGGACATAATCTCTTGGTCCCATTCCTTCTCAGAAGGTTGTGGGAAGGGCTTCCACATCAGACAATTCCAGATAACACCATCCACATGTCACTGAGGCTGTCGTTTCTTGAAAGCTTCAATCTCGTCTCCATTGTAGCTAATAATGCTTGTGGCTCTCACCGTCCACCCCTAGGTTGCTAAATAAAACAGCAGCTTTTGCCCTTGGAAGGAATGTTGCTTTGTATTTCTTAAGGTTTTTCTTCCGTTGGAGAGCTAACTCAGTACTCAGAGATGAGTGGGAGAATTCATTCTTGACTTCTATGACTTCTTCCCCCAGTAGCTTTATGGTTCCTTGTGAGTTAGGGTACGGACTCTAGACTTTTCTTGTGATAGAGTCCGTCTACTTCTTGTAAGTGTCTGAGTATTAACAAAGGGAACCTAGATCTAAGCAGTAGTACCTCACTCTGGTACTCTCACTTTAGAATAGTACCTTATTTACTAAGACCCAGGACAACCTGCCCTAAAGTTCCATGGTTACTAGGATGAGTATATTGTGCTTTCTTTGGAGATGCACACACACACACACACACACACACACACACACACACACACACACACAGAGTTGAAGAGCTGGGAATTAGGAGCAGGGAAGATATAAATAGAGTAAAAATAGAATCACAAGTACTACCTGGGATGTTCACTATGGGATCTATGATTCCTAGGCAATATGTACCTGTGAACAGGTGGTGTTGAAATTATGACAGAAATGTGTTTTGGAGAAATTTACCAGATTTGAAAAGATTAACACATCTGAAATAATATCAAATCATATAAGGAAAAAAATGTAATTATATGCTAAATGTAAAATGGAAGAGACTATAAAAAGTGTTTTATAATTCTATAGCATTTCTATCTTATATCCATTTCCCTGGACCACAAAAATGTGAACTGAAACAAACCACCACTCCAGAAAAATGGAAAACTCGTTTGAGTGGATTATACCACTTTACTGAAATGCTATCCCTCACTCAGCTAGGACTTATTTTACTATCTTCTCTCTTTTCTTTTTCCTTCTTATTTTTTTTTTTTACCTAGCAGTTAAGCATAACAAATGTAGAAAAACTAAATGAGAAAGTGGGAAAGCTGCCTCTCTTATTTTAGAGCTTGACAAGATGTGTTAGCTTTTACATTCTGAGCTCTGTAGGATGCCAGGCACTCAGAGCAGGGGTGGCGTCTAACTTTATAGTGACAGAAGCACAGACATTCTATTTGGATGAAATCATCCTTTGTTTCATTTTTTTTTAAAAAATAGAGTTTGTCAAGGTCCCAAATATTCCTGTAAAGAGGCAATGTGCCCTCTCATTTAGTTTGTGAATCTGGGCAGCCCACTGCAGAGCAATGAGCTGCTGGCCGCTCTGCAGAGTGGCCTCCTGCCTGAGCTTCTGTGCGTGGTCAGGCTTCAGCCTGAGCCTGCCCCTCAGGGGCTCATCATGGCCTTTCTGCTAGGCCTTCCAAGGACTCCACAGCAGGAGTGCATGTTTCCTGTGGTCCCAGGCCATTTGTCTTCACCACGGGAAGCTCTAAAATGCCCATTTTTTGTGAGACAGTGGCTGCCTTGGCTTTCTATGGGATCATATGGGAAGTCTTAAAGAATACAGAAGCCTGGAACTCCCCAGCCTCCTAGATCTGATTTAATGGCCAAGTAACACAGCCTGGCTATCGATCTTTAAAGTCTCCCTGAGTGATTCTAATATATAACCCGGGTTGAGCTGTGAAGAGAAGCAGAGGATTGAGACTGTAGTATGGGAGTTAAAATGCAGGTGAGGCTAAAACCTGGGGAACTTTAAAAAGAATCATGTGCCAATATGTGCACATTTGCAGCAGCGTATCTCTCTGGGAACTGTCTTTTGGGCTTACTTTGTATTCTTTAAACCTTTGTATGGGAGGCAAACTTTGTGCTTAAAGTTACAGATGAGCTCTAGCAAAGGCCAAGTGGCTGGGGTGGATGTGTCACTGTGTCATTTTGAAATCTAATAATAGGAACGATGATGACATGATGAGAATGGTTTGTTCCACTCCATTCTCCACCCATCTGCTAGAATTATTTTTAAAAAATGTAAGTCAGATTACATCACTCCTTTCATTAAAGATGTTTGATAGCTTCCCATTAGAATAGAATCCAAATTATTATTATTATTATTATTATTATTATTATTATTATTATTACTATTATTTGCAGTGCTGGGGATAGAATGCAGGTTTTTGTGCATGCTAGTCAAGTACTCTACCACTGAGCTACACCCCTAGGCCCTTAAGTTCAACTCTTATCAAGTCTCTGGCCTCTATGACTTACACAGTAAGGTGATTCCTTCCCATTTCTTACTGTTCTCCTTTCAATACACATCAGCCACAGAGCCCTCCTTTCTATTCTTTGAACTCACCAAAGATATTTCCATCTCACAATCTTTGAATTTGTTGTTCCCTTTTCACAAATATCCCAAAGCCTGTCTTGTTATTTAGGTCTCAGTGCCAATGTCAAATCTTCAGAGGACCCTCCGCCCAACCACCCTCTACCATGCTACCGATTTTACTGTTCCCATAGTACCCACTATGATTGGAAATTAACTTGTCTATTTTTTTTTTTTTTGCGGTACTGGGGATTGAACTCAGGGGCATTCTACCTCCGAGCTACACCCCCAGCCCTATTTTTTATTCTTTATTTTGAAACCGAGTCTCACTAAGTTGTGGAGTGCCTCACTAGGTAGCTGAGGCTGGCCGCGAACCTGGATCCTCCGGTCTCAGCCTCCCGAATGCTGGGATTACAAGCGTGCG